>JAOTRH010429241.1:0-34268 GCA_034768845.1 Heliamphora exappendiculata | reverse complement strand
AATTATTACAATAATTTGGACTTAAAATTTTATGTTATATTGTTAAGTTATTCATTCAAATTATTGAATTAGTAATTTATTAGATTTAATATAAGTAATATCAAAATCAATCCTGATGATATAAAAAAAAAGCTCTGCAATAAATAGAATAGAGGCTCGAAGATTTTATAACTTGTGTATCGTAAAAAGATATTCTATATCCATTGATTAATAAGATGCAATGAGATAGTATACTATATCCATTAATTAATTAGTGATATGCTGCAATTCACGATACTAATTAGCCTTGATTGATAAGTTAGTTTTTTTTTTTGGCTAAAAATGTGAAAAAAAAATTAATTTTGCTCGTTTAGCAAAAAAATAAAAAAATAAAAAAATAAAAAAGTTAAAAAGTCAAATTAAAATATAAATTTTCAAAATATTTTAATTAAATTCTCACAACTTTTAAAATATAATAATACCTATTATTCATAACTTATTTACGATAACTATCAACTGCATATAATTGTTAATATCAAATATATAGAAAGATAAAATTTTTAATTTTGTACAAAAAGCAAAAAAAATAACTTTTTTTTTCTTCTAAATAACTAATTAAAAAAAGCTAATTTAAAAGTTAAGTTACCAAACAATCTACTTTGAACTCAATTTAATTTTTTAGCTAAAAATTAAAAAAAAATGTTAACTTTTAAACTAGTTACCAATCGGGGTCTCAGAAAAGAATTGTTGGGTATATGTCTTGTATTCTGCGAATTCATATAATTAGTATTTTATTTATATGTATTTGGACTAAGTTGGAGTCATAAATTTATAATGAATCTAATACATGTAGGGTTTTATAATTATGTGGGGTTAAAATTTTTAAAGTTCGCCTATAAATATAGTTATATAATTGTAGTTATTTTGTGTAGAGAGTGAATTAGGGGGTTGAGATGTAGAGAGAGATGAAAAAATATTAGGGACATGTGATTAACCTTTGAGCGGGAAAACATTATTTGTTTCAGAACTCGAGTTGTAGGTGTCAAGTTTTGTGATATTTTTTATTTTAAAATTGTACATTTTATAATTATAGTAGATTATCTCTCGCACCCGTAGACATAGGCAGGTTGTGTCAAACCACATATATTCTCGTGTGATAATTTTTTTGGTGTATGCATGAATGCATGCTTTTGTTCGCTTTTGAATATTAGTGTTCAAATTTTAACAAATAGTATCAAAACTGACGGTAAACGATTCAAGGTCATTGTGAATAAAGGAAGTAAGATATTATTTTTTGATTTCTGCTGGTATAACTCAAAAATATTTTTTTTGCACACAAAAAAAAGAGAAAGATGAAGACGTCAGCGTTGGGTTGTTGCTTTAAAACCGCTGGAGTATGCACTGGAGTGAAGCAGTAGAATCGGGTGAAATCGTGCAAAGTGAAACAGCGTAGAGTGAATTGATTTTGGTAATCTTGTGAATTGATTCTGGTTGAATTAAATTGAGTGATTTCTAATTTTGGGCAATAATCTAGTGTGGCTGCAATATTAGTTTAAAATTAGCCCTTCATAATTATTTTGTTATATCGGTTCACATATATAACAAAATAATTAAGAAAAAACTGTATCATAAGATTTTTTAGAACTACAAATTCATTGATACGGTCAGAATTTTTAAATTTTGAATAATTTTATGAGAATAGATTGATCAGTATAGATTGAGATTGATCGGACAGAATCAAAGGTAATTAGGGACAATCGAGTTTGATTGTGGGTGATTAGAGACAATCGAGAGTAATTTGATTTAATAAATAGCAAAAGACTAATGATAAATGAATGCAAGTGGGATTTAAGTTGCATGTGGAGTCTAACCAAATGGTGATTTCTTAATTTGATAGATGATTAGTAATTAAGACATCTCGACGCATATATATTAGGGATTTGAGTGTGAAGATACGGGCCATGCTGATTTGAGTGTAACGGATTGACGACGACAGCAGAATCGACATCAACACCGGTTATTTTTAAGGTGGTTTGCAGAATTCAACCCAAGGTAAAAATTGTTGAGTGTATGTCTTATATTCTGCGAATCGAAATAATTAATATTTTATTTGCATGTATTTTGACTGGACTAGAGTTACGAATCCATAAAAAGTCTAATACATGTAGAATTTTATAATTATATGGGATTATAGTTTTTTAAGTTTGCCTATAAATATGACTCTATAATTTTAGTTATTTGTGTAGAGAGTAAATTAAAGAAATAGAGATATAAAAATAGATGGTGAAATATCAAGAACACGAGAATAATTTTTGAGCGAAAAAATATGATTTATTTCAGGGCTTAGATTATAGGTGTCGAATTTTGAAATATTTTTTTATCTCAAAATTATATATTTTATATTTTTAATAAATTATTTTTTATATTTATAAATATAGATAAATTATGTGGAATCACATGTATAATCGTGAAAGAGGGGAAGAATAGATTAAATAAATGGAAAAAACAAAAGGAGGGAGATTGGAGGAATGGGGCCATGAAATGAAATGGCTAATGAGAATGGGAAGTAGAGGTAGAGGGCGTAGGAGGGCATGAGGGTGCCCTTTTTTGCAGACATCTTTTGGGTAGACAAGACAGAGATAGCAGTAGCGACTGATAATTTGATGTGATCTTCCCCCACAATACACTATTTTATATATTATTTATAATTTCCACATGGCCATCATTTTCCCGTTGGCTTCTTTCCTGGTTCCACCCTAAGCCCCCCCATCTGCCTGGTTCTTAACCCGTCCTCTATGGGTCACAGGCCATGTCTGGATAACAGTTTTATTTATTTATTTAGATTTTTAGTAATTTTTTGATAATTTAATTAAATTATTTTAGTGGTGTTTGAGCAAGTTACTTAAATAGCGTTTAATTTTCTATTATTAATTTTAATAATAAGTTATTAATTTTTTAAGTATTCATAATTTTAGTTATAAGTTTGTGTTTGAACTAATTTTTTTTGTGTAAATTTTTTAATTTTTTAATTTTTTTATAAAAAAATAGATGTGAAAATATGTAATAAAAAGCTAATAACTTATGTAAGAGGCAAAATAAGTGGGCTTTTTTAAAAAATTTTAAGTGAAAAACCTTTAAAAAAAAATTAAGCCAAACATAGGCTAGTTAGTATATTTTTTAAACGCTTATAATTTTTATTACAAATTATAACGGTTATTTTTTCAGTTAGAATTCATGATAAATTTAGTATATTTTTTAAACATTTCTAATTTTTGCTACAAATTATAATGGTTATCTTTTCAGTTACAATTCATGATAAACTTTTATTTTAGCATGCCTAAGACTACTAATATGTTTTGAACTTCTCTGGGTAAGACAAAATTTAATAGTAAATTTTTTTATTTTATGATGAAGTTTAGAAAAGTTTCAATATTAATGGAGCTAAAATTAGTCCAAATCCCATAATAATCATCTTGGGCCAATCTCATTAAAGATCTAAAGATCTTATCCTTAAACAAAGCCCCTAAATAAGAATTTCCAAAACAACATAGAGTTGTGTTTGGAGAAAATTTCTGTAATCATAATAATATTTCTTGACTAATCAAACTAGAGTTTTTAAATAACAAAGTATCTTACTCTATAAATATATCCACAACATCAACGTTACTGTTGAAAAAATATAACAATACAATATATGTTCGGTGATCCAAAAAATACATATTTATTAATTTTCAATAATTACAATAAACAGAATTTACAAAAAACAAAATTGTAAAAAATAATATAAACAAAATATGCAAATCGAGTCCTGCAAATATAGTTTCCTTAAGAATGATTTGCCGCATACCAAGAGTATTGTATGTATTTCTATCGGCGTCACTCTCTCAGGATAAAACGGTTGATCCAAACGTTGAAACACCACCAAAGACCGGCTACTCGAACGTACTTCGTCTGTTTTTTTTTTTCTCTCTCTCTCTCTCTCTCTCTCACAACTTGCAATTGTAATTTGGTCTTTCTCTTTCTTTCTTCTCTCCCTCTATTCTGGTTTTCACACTTACCTCTGTCCTTCATACCTCATATATTACTAGAGGAGTTTATATAGAACTTTTCTCATAGAGGGTTACAAAAGGATTGAATAGAAAAATCAATTGCCAATGAATAGTATTGATTTTTAAAATTTAATAGTCAATTGAATTGCCAATTGAATTCATAAATCAATTTTAGAATAATAGCCAGAAATCAATTCTAGAAAATAGCCAAATTGAATTCACTATTTTCAACAATCACAAAATTAATTAGATGGTATTACATTATTTTTTTACATGATTCTTGAGCATCGAAATGTATTTTTTTTTCGTAGAAATTTCGAATTCAAAGTGAATCAGTCATCTTCTTAATCGGATTTTTGTCACTTTTCTCTCTCTCTCTCTCTCTCTATATATATATATATATTTTTTTTCTCCTTACTTATATGAACACAATTTATGTCACTATAAATATATTTTTTTTCCTCTTAACAACAATCAATTTTCACGTACATTAGCCTCTCAGGCTCAGCCTAGTTTCTTAACTCCTATTTAGCATTTACTGTTCATTCTTCGGGGCTTCTGTGTCTTTGAGAGGTCTTCGGGTCTTTTGCTGTTGGATTTTTGTGTGAAGAATCGAACCGTACCGAACTGCATGTTCATTGAAGGGTCTCATAGTCGTTGACGGAAACAGATCAACGTTACGAAAATGAAATATTATGTTTTTTCGGGCAAATTTAGTTGCATATCGATTTATTTTTTGAAATTAATTCTATTATTTATTAGCAGAATTTAATTAAAACGAGACAAAACCTGCACACTTAAATTGAATCTTAAATTTTAAACAAAATGCATACTAGTTATATGCATATAGAGTTAATTTATATTAATTTTTGTTTAAATTTTGTTTTTTCTTATTACTTGTGATGAGAGAAGTTTTAAAAGCAAAAGATTTGAACACAAATATTGAAGAAAAAAAACGCATAGAAAAAGCAAAAATAATACAAGAATATTTTTTATTATAGTTGAAAAATATAATTATAACTTATTTGTTCCAATAAAAAGTTATAAATATTTATTATATTTGTAAACTTATAATTTCATACAGTAAAATTGTATTTGCTAATTTAAAATCAAAAGTTAAAATAAAAAATTACAAACATACTTGTTTTGATTTTTTTAAATATTTTTATGATTACGATCATGTTTGAGTCTTCTAAAAAAATTAACTTTTAAACTACACTATTTAGCATTCTAAAAAAACATACTAACTTCTTTTTTTTTTTCTCTCTCTCTCTCTCTCTCTTTTAAGAAAAAAAAAACAGTTAATTTGCATTCCAAACAATCTAGTTTTCCTAATGCAATAACTATAATATTTTCATAAACAAATTAACCCTATTCCCAAAAAATAAAACTCCAAACATATTTGAATACTATAATTTAAAATTTAAAAATAAAGACATATTAGATATACATTTTAACAAAGAGCAAAAAGTTTAAAATGTCTTCTAAATAATTTCACTTTTATTATTTTTCTTTCTAAAAAAGCGCTAAAGCCCACTTTGAAATGTCAAAAAAAAATAACTTTCAAAATGTTTAGCTTTTTTTAAGAAAAATATAAAGGAAAAATGTTAAAATGTTTCTGATATTTTGTGTAGAATAGTTCTTTTTGTTAAAATATCTAATATATCCCTCTTTTTTTGTTTTAAGTTGTAGTACTTAGAATAACAACACGTTTTTTCCCCTTAGTTATGAGAATAAAACTGAATTTTTTGTGTTAAGAGTATGTATTATAGTTATTTTATTCAAATCTAGATTGCTTTGGATAGTTTATAGCTTAGAATAACTTTTTATTTTTTAAATTTTTATTAAAATATCTAATATACTTTTATTTTTTTACTTATAAAGTATTGTGCTTGAAATAACAATCAAACTTTGTAAGTTTAAGAGTAAAGTTAATTTTTTTATATAGATTGTATTAAAGTAATTTCATTAAGAAAATATATAAGATTGTTTAGGATGTGAATAAGTTTTTTTTTTTTGGGAAAAAATGAGAAAATGATAATTTTTTTTAGATGCCAAATAATATGATTTAAAAGCAATATTTTTACTTTCGAAAAAAAAAGCCAACTTTTTTCTTTTTATCCCAAACATTGATTAAACTTAAAAAAAATTAAAATTTTTAAACGTCACGAATAGACCGGAGGTGTTTGACAAAATTCGTGTTACTATCTTTTACTTTCTTACTACTAATTTTAGGTACAAATTATAATCTATTCCAAACACTCTTAATTTCGGTTACAAGTTATAACTATTTTTTTTCTATTTCAATTATAAGTTATAATATTTAGCAAACACTCACAATTTTTGTTACAAACTGTTGTACGTGGTTTTAAAACTACGATTAAATCCAACTCGCGAGTCTCATTGTTGAAACATGTAAACAAGCCACAAACGAGTAACGAAAAAAAAAAAGAACAATCAACCACAAGCAAGATGCACGAACAATTTTATGTAATTTAACAATAAGTGCCTATGTCAACGGTCTTATATTTTCACTAGATATTTGAGAGAAAAGAGTTCAAGAGTTTTTTTTTAATTAAGAGAGAAAGTAACCCTAAACCATATAAAAACACTCAGTTGTGCCCAATTCTTAAGTGCACTTAAAATATAAATTTCACATAGATCGCTCGAGCGATCTTAAAAGACCGCTCGATCGGTCAAACACCCTTCTTAATTTCTTTTGCAGTTCTGCACAAACTGTTGCAAGCTATAACAAACCGCTTGATCGGTTTATTCTTGTTGAGGATTTTCTTCACCCTTTATCAATCTCCTACTTTGAGTAAATCCATCCCAAGCCTTCCAAAATTCAGAAACTGAACCTCTATCATCTCAAAGCTTTACCCTAGCAAACCCCATGTGAACCATCTTTTTGTGTTCTAAGCCAGAATACTAACCGCAGCTGAACTGTCCTTCAACTTCTTCACTGTCACAACTTTTGTGAATATATCTACAGAATTTTCATTTGTATAAACTTTCTCTAGATTAAATTGTCTCTCTTCTAGTTGATAGTAAATAAAGTGATATTTAATATCAATATGGTTAGTCCTTGAAAATTTTTTTGAGTTCTTTGCTAAATGCAAAACATTTTGACTGTCACTAAACAACTGGCACTTGTTATAACCTCTTCTCAGTTCATTCAGGAAACTCTTTAACTAAATCATCTCTTTGCACACTTTAGTGATTGCGATAGATTCTGCATCTGTGGTAGAAATTGTTACTATTTTCTACAATCTGGAAACTTAGCTTCTCGCGGCACTACCCAGGGTAAGTACATACCCAGTTGTACTAATCATGTTGTCGATGTTCCCAACTAGGTCCGAATTCACATAACCTTCGAATTGAATCTCCGAACCTTCGTAACATAAAGCATATCTTGTGGTGCCCCTGAGATATCTCAGAATCCCTTTTACAGTTTTCCAGTGCTTCTTGCCCGGATTTAACATGAACTTGCTTACAACTCCCACTGCATAGGCAATTTTTGGCCTCGTGCAAGTCATGGCATACATCAAACTACCTACGATTGGCGCATACGGTACTTTTGCCATGGTTCTTCCTCTGTGACAGCTCTCTGTACCTTTGAAAGTCTGAAGTGATTCTCCAAAGGCGTGCTAGCAGGCTTAGCACATTTCATGTTGAACCTCTATAGAATTTTTTCAACATACTCTTATTGCGAAAGTTTCAACTTTCGATCCTTTTTTGTCCTTGCTGATCTTCATGCCAAGAATTCGTTTGCCTTCCCCTAAATCCTTCACAAAAAAACTCCCAAAACAATTGTGCCTTGAGATTTGAAATTTTATTCATGTTAGATCCTGCAATCAGTATGTCATCTATATACAGTATGACAATTAAGTACGAGGTGACAAACTTCTTGATGTAGTAGCAATGATCACCATGACATCTACTGAACCATGTTCGGGTGCCTGTTTCAACCCATACAACCTCATCTTCAATCTGCAAACCATTTTCTCATGCCCTTTAATCGAATATCCCTATAGTTGGTGTATGCAGATCTACTCCTCCAAATCACCGTAGAGGAACAACGTCTTGACATCTAGCTATTCCAGATGTAAGTATTTAATTGCTACTATACTTAATACAGTTCTAATGGTGGATATCTTCACTATTGATGAAAATATCTCGATGTAATCAATTATTGATTTCTGCTGAAATTCCTTAACAACTAGTCTTGTCTTGTACTACTTACTCCTATTAGCTTTTTTTTTCAGCCTGTAGACCCACTTGTTTTGTAGTATTGACTTTTTCTTGAGTAATTATACCAAGTACCAAGTCTTATTTGACAATAGAGACCGTATCTCTTCATCCATTACAAGCTCCCACTTGCCTTTTGCCACAACTTGCAAAGCCTCTTCAAAGCACTCTGGGTCATCACTGTCTGTCAACAATAAATAGTACAATGAATGAGAATATCCGATTGTAGGCCTACTGGCTCAAGTAGACCTCTTGATTGTGGAAGTCTATAACTCTGCCTGTGGAGTAAGCTGTATATTTTCATCATGGGGTTTCAAAACTTTGCTATGCGATCCATCAAACACTACGTAGTCTAACTCGTCTATTGTCTCACCCTTCTGATCCTATCTATTTTCATGCAAAACTGATTAATTACGTACAGCATCTATGCTCCTCAATGTTTTTCTGCATTTTGGATCTCACAGCCTATAACCATAGTTGTCTGTACAATAACTAAATAACACACATTTTCGAGACTTCCGGTCTAATTTGTCCCTGTTCTCTGACTTAACATATACATAGGTTATGCAACCAAAAGTGCACAAATTAAGAAGTTTTACCTCTTTCTCGGTTAATGCCTTCCAATTCTTGAAAATACCGAACACATTTCATTTATTTTTACAGAAATGGACCCACAACTTTTTGGTATCATCATAAATGAAAGTTACAAAAAATCTCGTTCCACCAAGAGAAGGTACCTAAGACGGTCCCCATATGTTAGTATGAACCAGCTCCAATCATTTTGCCTTTTGAGTCTGCACTTGCTTTGTAAAGTTGATCTTCTTATGATTTTCGAAGACGCAATCTTCACAGAATCTCAGGTTCACCGATTCAATTCCTGATTGCTTCCATTTTTGAACCATGACTTTTATCAATTTCTCACTCACGTGACCAAGACGCCTGTGCCATGAACTAATGTTAACCTTTGATGCTGCAACTGCTCTTCTACTGTTATTCTAGTGTCAATTTTCACATTTGAACAAATGAGGAATGAGAAATTTTATATTTTTAAATTAGTAAATAAATAATGAGATAAATCCAAATAAAGAAGCAAATAAAATAAAGACAATTTTTAGCATAAGTCTAAATATCAATTGATATTTAAGGATAGGTCTTATCTAACTTTTTTTTATAATAAAAGTAGTCCTTAAACATTAATGTTTACTGAAAGTACACTTAAATTACATATTTGAAAGATTTCAAGCGTAATTGACTAAATACCTTTCTAAATAAGAATAAAAAAATCTCACCTAAAAACTTCTTTCCAAAAAATTTGCAAGGAACCTTAACTCTAAACCGTTTTATTATTTTTATTCAGTTTAATAGAAAATTATTAGTACGAATGAAGTCAAAATCATTTCACAACTAATAATTTTTGCATTTTCTTCTAATATTTATAGACAAATTAGTATAAAATTTCTCGTTTAAAAATACATTTGTTTTTCTTATATTTTAATCGAAACATTTATCAGTTACAAACAAACAAGAATTATATATCTAATTGATATATTTATCAGTCTGTACACCGAATATCGTAACAATTGTGTTGAAGAGTAGTAATTGATATATTTATTAGTTACATCCATGCTGCGATATCTTAGCAATTATGTTGTACAGTAGTAATTGATAAATGTATCAGTAATACATTTTTTTTCGGTTGTATTATTAATAAATTTATCAGTTTTACCATCACCAATCGATCTTTCTCTACTCCTCAGCCACGATGAGAATCTAGTGAGTCGATACTCATGAAAAGTGCGGCTGGAAATAGCGGAGGATTTGTAGACATCGACGAGTGACGAAGGCGAGGATGGGGATGACGAGAAAGACGACGATGCACCGATGGAGACGACGAGGGGCTGACAAAGACGATGATGTGCTAACGAGTACGACAATGTGTCGGCAGAAACGACGATGAGTCGCTTCTTGTTCCAGTAGGTGCCGACAAAGTCAGCGAAAGAGACGAGGGGGGAAAGCGATGCCAATAAAGACGACAGGCCATCGAATCCAGTGAATGCATTAGTTGTCGAACTTGGATGCGAGCTAGACGCCAGAGGCGATTATGGTGATAGAGGTCGACCACTCAACCGGCAATAATTGGATATTACGCTAAATTTAAATTTCAAACATGATAGAAAGTAAAGTCTAATTTTCAAATATAATAAAAAAAGTCAACAAATAAATATTATGCTAAATTGAAGCTTTAAATATTATAGAAAGAAAAGTTTAATATTTTAAATATGGGTAAATTAGTCATAAAATCATACCTTGATTTATGATGGAACTAAGACTAGTAAAATAAATATGATAAGACTAAAACTTTTATGAAGTCTAAAAAATGATTAATTCTCAAATTTCTTTAAAATAAATTATTTTTTATTATATTGTAATTTTATATATTTTAAAGCATTAATAAGTCCCAAGATTCAAAAAAGCTTCTCATTATATTTAATAAGAAATGATAAATTTTACTTTTAAATTTTTTTAAAAAGATAATTTTTATTTTTAGTAAAGCATTTTTTATTTTCTAAATGAGAGCTTTCAAATTTATATTTTTTTGAGACTAACCAATGTTAAAAAATAAGGCAGATCATATTTCAAAAAAATAGGACCATAACATATTTGCGTGAAAATTGAAAAGTTCTCATCCTTTTGTAAGATTTTCTACTTCAAAAAATATAAAAATTTTTCATTTTTAATTTGTGAAAATAAGAAAATTCTCATTTTTGTAAAAATAAAATATTTTTTATTTTTTATTTTTATTTTCTATTTAATATAAATATTGTTTACCAACTTTAACGAGAAGATATATATATATAACAAAAGTTGTGCAATTTAAAAATTTAGAAAGACAAACTAAATACTATCTCTCTCCCCAACCGGTTCTATCTCCTCCTCTCCCTCTCTAACAATCTCACTTTTTTTATTATCCATACATCTTTCTTTTTTTCTCTCTTCTTTATTCTCTATATCTCACTCTAATTAAGAAAAAGAGAGCATAGAATAGTCTCTATAAATAATTAATTTAAAATTAAAACCTAATGGAATAGTTAATTTGCTAATAGAACTTATCCTTAAAAAAAGTAACAAAAATAGGACCTCACACTGATTAACTTTTTAATTTTTTTGCATTTTCACCTATTGCCTTTTAGTTTTTTTTTAGCTTTATTATGATATCTTGTTATTCCACATCGAAAAAGAAAAAAAAATGAAGTTATAAAAAAAAAATCTTAGATCTCTACATAGCAACGAGTTATTTTTTAAGGTAGTAGAGACCCTAATAGAATTTCGCAGTTAAGCGTGTTTGGGCGGGAGCAATACAAGGATGGGTGAGCTCCCAAGAAGAACAAAATCACGAAGACTTTTACTCAAAACGAACAATATCGTTGCCATGTGAAGGATCAAGTTGTTACATTTATAATCACTTTGTCTTTTTAATAGCAAAAAACATTTTTCATCTCTGGCATCCTAACACCGTCGCCACCACTACTCACCACCGCCATCGTCGTCACAAATACCACTGTCGCTACCACTGTTGCTATTACCATCAACCACCGCCACCAACCCGTATCATTACCACTCATGCTACCACCACTTCCTCTTACCACTGCGAAGCCATTATTTTCATCGTCACGACTACTACCATCACAATCACCACTTCGACACCACCACTACCACAATCTTTGTCATTGCCTCCGTCACAACCACTACTACCACTACCACCGCCATCCTACCATCTCTGCCATCCTACCACCACCACCACCACAATCACAACTATCGCCAACACCACTGCCACTGCCACTGCCAGTATCACTATCACGATCACTATTGCCACACTACCTTTGTTGTCGCCGCCCCACCATTACCTCCACCGTTAAAATCAGCCCATCACTACCCCCGCCGTTGCCATCCCTACCTTTTCAATTATCGTCGTCGTCAACACCACCCCCACTACTTCAACACTGGCACTATCGTCACTGTTGTCATTATCATCATCGCCACCCCTACCATTTATCACCATCACCACTATCAACACTACCACTAATACTAATACTAATACTATTACAATCAGTACCACTATTGTTTTTAAAATTACAACTAAAAATAAAAAAATATTTTCTATGAAAAATACTTTTAAAAATTTGTTATTTCCATAAAAATATTTTTCACCAAAATAAATGTAGCATAAATCAAATTATCCTATGTAGAGATATATTTGTTGTTTAATTGGGATTTACCAAATACCAAACATACCCTAGCTAATATGCACTAATAGTTCGATATTAATACATACATACACATATTGATTACTTATGACTATTTTTTTCTATTTTAACTACAAGTTATAATTTTTATAAAATATTTACAACTTTTATTATAAATTACAATATAAAAGTTCTAATTTCAGTAATACTATACACCACCAGTATATCTATATGTGTGTGTGCGTGTTTATTGCCAAGTGTAAGATTAAGAGTGATAAGAGAAATAAATAATATTATAAATTTTATATTTTTCAATATCATGAAATAATAGATGAGATTATAAATATTTAGATACTATTTGCACATATTTGATTAAAAAAAGAAGAATAATAAGATAAAAGTCAAATAATTATTTTTAATTATTGAATAAAGAAGAAAAAATCATTCAAAGAAAAGACTTATAATACTATTGTGCTTGCTTGTTATTCTGAATAGAATTGAATAGGATATGAGATGTTAGTAATTCTGGAGATTTCACATAATTTTTTATATACTAAGGAATTATAAATGGAATATACAATACTGAGGAATTTGAATCATATTTAGTTAAAGTAAAATAAAAATTAGACATGAATTGCAAAGTTATATATGATCATAAGATAAGGAGATAAGATAATTAGTTCAAAACTTAGTTCTAATTTAACTATGTAGGCTTGGTATTACTAATATCATGATTGAAGGATTAACAATCCTATATTATTAAATTGTTAGTTCGAATTCCGCAATACAAACATAGTACTCACAATATCAAGAGAATAAATTATTTTTAGTGTACCAACTATGTTTCTTAGTTCAATTCATTCTCCCATAATCTTTTACAATGAACAAGGTCTCAATGGTTAAATTCTTAACAAAATAATAAGCCACACATATTTTCAATAGTATAGTTCAAACCCTTTATTCTCTGCAATCAATATTAGTTGATGTGATCGAATCACATAGGGTTTGAACTCTATGAAAGTAGAGCATTGGCAGCTCCTGACTATTAGAGCTGGCCACCACTTCAACCACCTAATAATTCTTCTTAAACTTAGGCCATGAAATTCTAAAGCATAGGGTAGATTAATGTATAAATGCATAAAAATACCGAAGAACATGCAGAAAGGCTCTTACGACTTGTCAAATTAGGAAATTATTGTACACTTTTAAAAACATCAGAGATCTCTCGACATGTGTAGAGACCTAGAAAGCTAGGTGTTGCACGAAATTTGCGGTATTAATAATGTTTACTATTTTTAATATTATTAGTATTAAATTTTAAATTATTATTTTTATTTAATATTTAATAATAAGTTTTAATTTTTATCTCATTTTTATCATATTCTAAATAAATATGAATTAATTTTTTTATAACATATAATACTATCTGTAATTTCCTAGGTTTAAATAAAATTTGTAAAATTCAGAGTATTATTAATCTCCCCAATTCAATTCAATCTAAATTACCATGGCCTTGTTTGTTATGCGAAATTATGAGAGATTGGTCCTACGCCAGACAACATGCGAAAAAGTATTAGTCTCATAGAACAATTAATTTTGTATTTGTCTCGTGAAATTAGATAATTTAGATCAAATAATTAGATGTATTTCAAATAAATAGTCCTGAATTAGTAGCATTAATAATACCACATCTTTCTAGTATTACTTGTTCAAGATTATCTATCTTCCTTTGACAAGGACGGACAATAATTCTGTAATTACTATTTCAGTTTTTTAGTCAATTCTAAAATATGAATCAAGCTTCTAAGTACTAAGTACTTTTATTCATAATCTCTTGCTAAAAAATTATGTGGAACTCGCTGTATTATTTTATTCTTTTTTAGATTATCAAACAAGGCCTTAGGAATTGTATTATATTAGATATAATTGAATGTGAGATATAATTAATTTTAATAATTGCATGACGCTAAATTTTTTTAATTCGCTACTGTTCTACTTATTAGTTATTCTACTTATTAGTTATTATTTATTAGTTTATTACTTATTTATTATTATGATGTTAAATTTTATTAGTTCATATTTTATAATTTATAGTAGTTTATAAGTTTATAATGCATTATTAATTTGTTAGTTCATTTAAATTTATTAGTTTTTATAGTTTATAGTTTATTATTAGTTATTAAGTTATTAATTTATTATATAAGTTTATACTTTATTTATTTATTAGTTTTAAAATTTATAGTTTTTAAGTTTATTATTATTTTACGAGTTTATAGTTTATAACTTTATATTATTAATTTATTATAAATTGAATAGTTTACTTAGTATATGTTTATTATTAGTTTGTAAGTTTATAGTTTATATTATTATAAGTTTATAAGTTTATAATGTATTATTAATTTAGTAGTTTATTATTTATTATAAGTTTATTATTTTTTATAGTTTTATTTTTATTTTAATGAAAAATAAAAAATATAATTTTTTTATTTATTAAAAGAAAAATAGTTTACAAAGCTTGCTTTTATTTTTTAAAAAATATAAATTTTTTTGTTATTAAAAAAACAATTTAGAAAAATTAATTTTATTTATTAATTTATTATTTTTCAGGCCAACCGGCTAGGCCAACAGTTCGGGCTTCGGGTGCTAGGCCGGCTCAAGAATTTTGAAAGATACACTCCGGCCTAAAAGTTATATGTCCGAACTCAAACTTTAATCAGACCGAGTTTGACCCGTTGAAGCTCGAGCGAATCTCACGCCAAAATTACTTGCTAAACTCAAGCAAAAAAAAGAAAAGAAAGGAGGAATATGAATAAACCCCTTTCATTTTGTAATCCTGTCTAATCACTTCGTTCTTTTTAGCTGTATAAATGCCCTCTTCCACTCAACACCATCAATTGCTCAACACATCCCTTGAATTTCTTTTGCCAACCTTCCCCTCCACCCTCTGAGATCTTCTTTCAAAGCATTGTTTGTTTCTGTCTCTCTCCTCTTTCTCAGCCATCTGCTTGTTGAAGATCGTTTTTATATTTGCCATAGAGGAGTTCTCATAATACCAAGAATCTAACTTGATGGATTGATTTTTTCTGTAAAATATTTAGGGTTTGACTGTGGGCGGCATCGTCGTCGTCATCACCTATAATACTTTTTTTTTCGTTGCTTTTTCAACATGCAAGTTACTTCCATAGATCTGTGTGTAAGGGTTTGCGTTCTTTATTGTTGATTCACAGTACTGAAGAGAGCTCTCTTCAGTCCACTCATGGGTGGCGGTAGGATTTAATTAGCTGCCGACTCATTCATCCAAATACTGAGTTGGCTGATATACTCAGTAAATGAGTGAATGACGCGGGAGACAAATTGAATCTTAAGTTTCCTGTACTTGGACTGAAGGGAGCTCCCTTTCTGTCTTTTATATCTTCATCAACCTCTAAACTTATTAACTAACCTTCCAAAATTTTTATCAGTAACAAGCTAACACTTTGTTCACTTAAGTCTCTATTACTGTTTCCATTTTTTGTTTTGATTACTTGGAGAAAGGGCTCTGCATATCAAATCATCAATCTTTATGGTCTCTTTTTCCTGCGGTTATGCTATAAAACTCATAAAATATACCTATAAACTTGGTTACAATTCAGAATGAATGGTTTGAATTCCCTTGGTATGGTCCATATATTGGGCTGTTCATTTTAAATTGTGAGTAAATTTACGACTATGTTTATAGGTTTATAACATTTTTGTATTTTCTGATCTTATTTGGTTCAGCACTTTCATCTAGTGGAGTGTTTAGAGAATGATAATGATTAAAAACGCTTTATTTTGGTTATCATGAATTGGTTTCTTCAAGTTCTTTGTTTCATTCAGCTGTTAAGCCCTTATTTAACACACTTAACCTAATTTTTTTCGTTAAGCTGTGTTTCTTGAGCAGTTTCAGGTTGAAAACAGTGGTTTTTTCCCAAGGCGGCTAAAAAGACCACGCAGCCCTCACGCTCTACGACAACTACTTCTTGGGCCTTGCTCACTTGCTGCAGCAAGTTCCTAGACTTCTTGTCCCCAGGTGGAAACATTACCAAAATATCCTCGTTTGACACTCCAAAATGTTCGACAGTGCAGAAAAAATGTCTGAAAGATCTTTTCCCCTTCTGTTTTTTTTTTTTCTTTTCTTCCCGTTGTTCTTACATCTTCAAAATCTGTAAATGGACCACCTTCCATGAATGTACTGTAATCCTATTGTTTCGTATTTACTATTTACTAGCTTGGAGACTAATTTGAGATTTTCTTCTTTTTTTTTTTTTGAGTTTCTTTAAATCAAAAAGTCAAATAATTTGTTTGATTAAAAAAGTAATAACTTTTAAGTTACTAAAAATGCCGAATAAGCTTAATGTAAAATTTATAGTTATCTAGCCAAATGAGCTAGATTATAATTGTTTGGTTGAAATTTTTTATATATTTATTTATAGAAGAATAAAATTAAAAATTATTATAATAAAAGTAAAAAAGTTAAAAAGAAATTAAGCTAAAAAAATGAGATTTTTTTTTGGGAACTCTTTTGGTTTGAAGTTAAAAGTTAAAAAATTAATTTTAAGTCGATTTAAAGTTAGTAGCCAAACAATAGCTTAGAGACTTTGTTTTTTTTAGGTTTTATGTTTGAAATTTTAAGAGCTATTATTTTTAAAAAAATTAATTTATATGAAATTTTGTTTTGATTTTAACTGGGGCTCGTTTGTAGCCAGTGGGATTAATTTTAAAAAAACTTAGTGGTAAACTTGTTCGGACAACTGAGATAAAATAAAAAATAAAAAATAAAAAAAATCTATGAGTGATTATTAAGGAAAGCGTATGTATTGGTTTTGAATAAATGTGTGAGCATAAAAAAGGCAACACACATATGATTCTCCTCGGTCGGTGCCTTTTTTTGGTAGGGTAATGTTTCTATTTCTGTGTATGGTGTTATATTATGAATGACTATTTCTATGAATGGAGTATTATTATTCACTATTTACGATCAACTAATATTTCTCTTCTAAAGTCTTTTTGACTCTTGTTTTGTTTTCCACTATAAACGGGCCTTTTCCCGTTCAAGCGAATTTAGGTTTTTTTGGGATAATTTTTAAGTTTTTTTTTTTTTTTTTTATAAAAAATTAAATTTTAAGTTGTATTGTTTGATTTAAAAAATAGTTAACTAATTTTTTTATTTTTTAATTCAAGAAAATAAAAACAATATATATTTCCAATAGTATAATTTTTTTAAAAATAAAATTACTATAATATTTTTATTTAAAATTAAAGTCAGTTGTGCGGATGAAAAAAATAAACACTGCACTTCATAATTTTCACTCTAAAGAAAAGCTGTGAAGGGATGGATGCCAGACGCGCAGCTCACAGCATTCAACCTTTGGAAAATTAAGACTGTTGGATTGAACCCCTAAGGCCCTGATTGGCTAGCTATATTTTTAGTTTTGTTTTTATGGGCTAAAAGTACCCCCAAAAAATTCAACGTGGCAAGTTTGGAAAAAAAAGTAAATAAACTAAAAACATTAAATTAAAATATTAATTCTTATAATATTTTATTTAAATTTTTATTATTTTATAATACAATAATATTCATTATTTATAATTTATTACCGGAACAATTAGTTATATATAATTGCTATTATCCATTATATAGAATTATTCAATTTGGACAAAAAGTACCAATAAGAAAACTTTTTATCAAATAATTTACTTAAAAAAAGTTAGTTTAAAAGCTAATTTATTAAATAATTTTATTTTAAATTAAATTTAATTTTTTTGACTAAAAATATAAAGAAATAAAAAAATTTACTTTTAACTTAATTGTCAATAGGTATTGAGATAAAATGATTTACGTTTAAATATTCAACTATTTGTATATAATATCTTTTGTACTTGTTTCTTTTTATCTCTATAAATACAATTGTTCTCTCTCTGAATTATTATTGAAGAGAGAAATTATTTCATTTACAAGTTTGTGATTATTACGTTCAATATGGTATCAGAGCCTTTCACTGTTAATTTTTCGTTTTTCTCTTCAACTACAATGCAGTATTAAATTATTTAACCAATTTCTTTCAACAATGCTCATCATTTCATTTCCATTAAGTTAACGTCTAAAAACTTTCTTTATTAGAAAATCCAACTGTCTCCATATCTTCGCGGTCAGAATCTTATTGGCTTCGTCGATGGCACTTTTCCATGCTCTCCACCCACCCTCCTACGTGATGGCGCTCCCACCCAGAATCCTGCTTATGCTGCTTGGGTATCTCAAGATCAACTCATCATGAGTCTGTTGATCTCCTCACTTTCTGAAGAAGTCATGCCGTTAGCGGTTGGTCTCACCACTTTTCGTGAGATTTGGGTTACTCTTGAAACCTCTCTTGCTTCAGCTTCTTAGACCGGAATTCTTCAACTCCACTGGAGTCTTCAGAGCTTGCAACAAAAGGATCATTCTGTCACTTTGTTCCTCCATGAAGCCAAAACTCTTGCGGATGAACTTACTACTGCAGTTGGAAAACCTCTCTCTCCAGTTGAATTCAACCTCTATATCTTTAAAGGCCTTAAACAAGAATTTCGTGATCTTGTTACTACTCTTGCCGCCCGTTCAGAACCAGTCTCTTTTTCTGAGCTTCACAGCCTCTTACTTAGCCATGAGTTCCTCCACCGAGATACTTTCTCCATGCTTTAGATCCCTTCCCCTTTTGATGCTCCTCAAGCCAATCTTACTCAGACCACTACCCACAATTGTGACACTCATTCTGGACACAATCAAGGGTCCTCTGGTTCTTCTCGTTCTCGAGGTCGTGGTCGCCACAACCATTACGGTCGTGGTCGATCTCGTTCTACGTCTGTTGGCATCCTTCCTCTCCCGTCCTCTGACAGTCGGTCTCGCTGTCAAATATGTGGTCTCAACAATCATACTGCTGCTCACTGTTATCATCGGTTTAACCACACTGTTAATCCTAGTGCTCATCTCATTACTTTGTCCCCTGTTCTTCATGTGCCTTCTTTCACTAAATTCTTACTTTCTGTACATCAATTTAGCAAAGATAATTATATTTTCTTTGAATTTCACGCCTTTCATTTTCTTGTTAAGGATCAAGTTTTCAAGAAAATCCTTCTTCAAGGCAAGAATGAAGATGGTCCCTACAAGCTTCACTCCGCACCATCCTCTCCTTTGGCACTGTCTTTCGCATGCGTCCCTTTCAATTCCTGGCATCTTCATCTTGGCCATCCACATGATCGTGTTCTTCGCTAAGTCGTGACGTCTCATGGTCTACCTTTTTCCTCTTCAAAACTGTGTTCCGGAATCATTTGCCACACCTGTCAACTTGGCAAATCCTCCAAACTTTCTTTACCTTGTACCGAGAATAAAAATTTAGCTTAATTAGATTTAGTTTTCAGTGATGTATGGGGTCCTTCCCCAATTTCTTCTAGTGATGGTCATAAGTACTTTGTAATCTTTCTTGACGCTGCAACAAAGTACATTTGGTATTTTCCTATGTTTAATAAATCTGATGTGTTTGATCGTTTTACAAAATTTCATGTAATGGCCGAACGTCAATTTTCTTGTAAAATAAAGTCTGTTCAAACTGATTGGGGTGGCGAATATCGTAAGCTTCGTCCTTATTTTCAGAATTTGGGCATTATTCATCGTTTATCATGCCCTCACACTCATGAACAAAATGGATTAATTGAACGTCGATATCGCCATATTGTGGAAACTGGTCTTACTCTCCTTGCTCACAGTTCTGTTCCTCACAAATATTGACACTTTGCTTTTGAGACTGTTATCTATGTAATCAATCGCCTATCGTCTCATGTCTCTCACAATCTTTTCCCGTTATAACTTTTGTTTAATCGTTCTCCAGATCATTGTTTCTTAAAAATTTTTGGGTGCTTATGTTATCCTTCTCTTCATCCTTATCACTCACATAAAATTCAATTTCGATCCGCACCGTGTGTTTTTCTCGGCTATAGTCTGTCTCACTCGGGCTATCGGTGTCTTGATTATGTGAATAATTGCATTTACATAGCTTGCCATGTTCGGTTTGATAAAAATCAATTTCTATTTTCAAATCCTAACGTTATTGGTTCGTCACCTCACTCACCTAATTCATCCCCCCCTTTTGTCACGTTTCCTCTCCACATTCATCCTCCCCAACAAATCATTTTCTCCACTCCATCAACCTTGAATCCACCGTTGTTATCCCATCCCCAACCTCAGCCCACAAATTTGGCAACTATTCCCCAATCTCAATCCACAAATTTGGCAAATTCAATCATCTCTAATTCACCTCCACCAACCGCCCAATTCTCGATTCCATTTAATTCAAATTTGAACACAATAGTTTTAGGCTTATCTCATAATCTCTCTTCTCCACCTGCTACGTGTCAATCTCCCCCATCTTTACTTCCCCAATTTCAGCCACCATCCTCATCTTCGTCACCTAATCCATCCACTCAAATCCCTATAATTCATTCGGCTAGCCTCACCCGAATGAATCATTCTCCAAATTCAACTCTGTTCAACAACCCGAATGCATCATCCCATCTATAACAACCCGGCTTCAGCATATCTTCAAACATATCTTATCCACCTCCACCGAATCAATCACCCACAGATTCGATCCCACCATTTCGACCATCAACCTCATCCTCTTCACCTGATCACTCAACTCAAATTCAAATTCCTAATCTTAAGTTAACAACTTCCTCATCTCAAATTCATTCAACTCAGCCGCACCATTTCTCCCAACTACTTCGGTCATCATCAACAGCTCCTTCTCCGCTTATCTCGCTCCCACCACTCTCTTCGTTGCCTCATTCTATTCAAAACAATTTTCCTCCCCAGGAAACTCGGCAGCTCACATCACATCCTCACCCACTTGCGGCACCCAATCACCTCCCGTTGCACCTTCCGTCCACATCTCCCTCCATTTCGGCGCCCACCGCAACCACCGCGCCCTCCTCAAACCAACTCGCCACATCCGTGCCACCCACTATCATCTCCGAACCCCTCATCTCATTTTCCAATTTCTAATTCCACCATTTCCTCATCCCCAACAGCTTCCACTTCCTCCCCTATTTCGGCTTCTCTCTTCTCTTGGTGATGAGTTTGCCATCAAGGATCTTGACAACCTTAATCATTTCTTGGGAGTGAAGGTTAATTCTAAACTCAACGGTCTTTTCCTGTCACAACGCAAATACATTCTGGATATACTTCAAAAATCTAGAATGGACCATTCCAAGCCTGGTGCAACACCTCTCTCTACTATGGCAAAGTTGACTACTGCCGACGGTTCTCCCTTTAAAGATCCCACTTTTTATAGGAAAATTGTTGGTTGCCTCCAATATCTCTCCATCACACGACCTCACATTGCATTTGCGGTTAACAAAGTCTGTCAATATATGCATTCCCCCACTGATGCACATTGGCAAGTTGTGAAACGTATTCTTCGCTACCTCATACAAACTTCTAACTATGGTCTTCTACTTCGAAAATCTACCTCGTCACAACTACAGGCCTTTTCTGATGCCGACTGGGCAGGATGTTTGGATGATCGCAAATCAACTAGCGGTTATGCAATTTATTTGGGTACAAATTTAATTTCTTGGTCATCCACGAAGTTGGAATATAAGGCGTTAGTTGATGCTATTGCTAAACTCTCCTGGCTACGGTCCTTGTTATCTGAACTTGGTATCTCTCTCTCTCAATCCCCCATTCTGTGGTGTAATAATCTTGGTGCTACTTATTTGTCCGTGAATCATGTTTTTCATGCTTGCACTAAGTATGTTGAGATTGACTTTCATTTTGTTTATGACTAAGTTCGTCGAAAGGAGCTTCAACTTCAGATAATTTCTTCTAAAGATCAAATAGCTGACATTCTCACAAATGCCTTACCTACCGCATCTTTTCATCATTTACGAGACAAGCTACAAATCCAACCATTGGATTCTACATCTTGAGAGGGCCTATTGAGATAAAATACTTTACATTTAAATATTCAACTATTTGTACTTATCTTCTTTTATCTCTATAAATATAATTGTTCTTTTTCTGAATTATTATTAAAGAGAGAAATTATTTCATTTACAAGTTTGTGATTATCAAGTTCAACAATAAGGGTCTTAAAAAATATAAAGTTGATCTTTTTTTAAAGTTTGTAACTAATACATCGGTATTCCTATTAGTTTAAGAAATCAAATTATGATGTCTTTGAAGTCTTTAATGTCACTATAAATCCATCAATTTCATTAGTTTAGTTAAGATTATTGTTAACAATACAAAATATAAAAGTATTAATTTTATTTTTGTTAAATCTCTCTAAAACAAAAAAGGTAAGCTCTCGGTGTGCCCCATTGATCTATCTTTGTGGCAATCTAAATATATCAGTGATTTAATAATTTAATAAAGAGTTTAATAAAATGGTTAAAAAATTTAACGTTAAGATTATAGTAATAATTTATGTTTTTGTGTATATATTAGATGTATTGTTTTTATGTTCTATCTGTTGAAATTTAAAGATTAACATAACAACTACATAGAGAGAGAGAGAGAGAGAGAGAGAGAGAGAGAGAGAGAGAGAGAGAGAGAGAGAAATACTATGATTTTTTAAATCTTTATTCTACTTTTTTAAAACTATTAAAGTACATAAGTATTTGAAGGCAGGGCCAGTGTTGAGTTTTAATGGATCTAACGCGAATTTTTAAAATAGACCCTTTAAAAATTTGAGATTGAATTAGTTTGTCTACTTTTTATTTATTTATTTATTTATTTAGACCCAAATTGATACTTTCTATTGCAAGTCATGATTTTATCTAGATAATCTGCAATTCAAGAAATCTAAAAATCTCAATATTTGCTACTCAAAAAGCAAATTTGTGAAAAAATTCAAAAATCTAGATACTGCTGCTAAAAAATCTAGAAAATTTTCTACTAAAAAAATTATATCTAACACAAACTCAATCAATTGGTAAAAAATTACAATTATCAATTAAAATAATATTTATGTATTCAACATATTTTACAAGTTACAAATATGGATATCAACATATGTATTCAAACTTCAGTATTCAACACATATAAAAATTAAATATCAAAATCTTAACAAAAAAAAAATCAAAATCTCCGTACACAAATTATCATTCACACATAAAAAACTCATATTCTTATAAGATTATTTAGAAAAAAAATTTACTCATAAAAACTCATTCCTAAAAGGTTCTTTATTTGTTGATTTATATGCAAAAATTTGTAAATAAATCTATATAGATGTTTAAAATTTTTGGGAGTCCTAAATTTTTTATCTAAAATCGACGGCATAAAATCATGGCTTTCTATTGGGATTTGAACACCAATTCCCGAACGCGAACGGAAAAAAAAAAATTACACACACCAAAGAAAAGATCACACGAAAATTTACGTGGTTCGGCACAACCTGTCTACGTCCACGGGTGAGAGATAATCTACTATAATTGTAGAATGTACAAATCCGAAATCAAAAACACCCCAAAATCCAACACCCACAACCCGAGCCCTGAAACAAATCCTATTTCCCCGCTCAAAGGTTACTTCCGTGTTCCCGGTATTTTTTTATCTCTCCCTACATCTCTACCCCCATTGATTTTCTCTCCACTCTCACTCACAATATGAGACCCTAGCTATCCTATTTTTATGAGACTACCTACCAAAATCAAAGCTGCTAAATCTACAATAGGAAAGCTACTAAAACAACAATAAGACAGCTGCTAAATCAACAATAAAAAACCTGCTAAATCCGCAACAGAAAAGCTGCTTAATCCACAATAGGAAAGCTGCCAAATTCACAATATTGAGAATCGAGTCAATCCCAACAATCTCCACCTTGGCTCGAATCTTTCAGCCATCTTGAAGAACTGTCGACAATCCTTGACCTGCACGCCTTTCCCCTTTTGATCTGCCTGTAGCCTTTTGGTAAGAAAAAGGATTTCCACATTAATTTGAATTCTTCAAATCACCCAGAAGATAATCAGCATCGCTGTCGATTCTGCCGTCGTCGATCTGCCACACCCAAACAGCATGGCCCACACCTCTACACCGAGGTGCCCGCACCCCAACCCGGGTGCCCTACAAAGCTAACTACTTTATAGAAGAACACGGCCCCATCTCTCCCCCTTTGATTTTCTCTCCACACCTGCCTTTTTTTTTCTTTTTGTGCAAAATAAAATTTTTCTGATTTATTCAATACGAAATAAAAAAAAAACCTTGCTCCGATCATTCACCACGGCCTCGAATCATTCACCGTCGGCTCTGATACCACTTGTTGGAATTTGAACACCAATCCCCGAACGCGAACGGAAGCAAAAATAATTACACACCAAAAAAAAGATCACACAAGAATTTACGTGGTTCGGTACAACCTGCCTACGTCCACAGGTGGGAGATAATCCACTATAATTATAGAATGTACAAACCCGAAAACAAAAATAGCCCAAAACCTGACATCCACAACCCGAGCCCTGAAACAAATTCTGTTTCTTCGCTCAAAGGTTACTTCTGTGTCCCTAGTATTTTTTTTATCTCTCCCCACATTTTTACCCCATTTGATTTTCTCTCAACTTTCATACACAATATGAGACCCTAGCTATCCTATTTATAGGAGAATACCTACCAAAATCGAAACTGCTAAATCTACAATAGGAAATCTGCTAAAACAACAATATGACAGTTGCTAAATCAACAATAGAAAAGCTGCTTAATCCACAATAGGAAAGCTGCTAAATTCACAATATTGAGATTCGAGTCAATTCCAACAATCTCCACCTTGGCTCGAATCTTTCAGCCATCTTGAAGAACTGTTGACAATCCTCGACCTGCACGCCTTTCTCCGTTTGATCTGCCTGTAGCTTTCTGGTAAGACAAATGATCCCCACCTTGACTTGAATTCTTCAAACCACCCAGAAGATAATCAGCATCGCTGTCGATTCTGCCATCGTCGTCGTCGTTGATCTGCCACACCCAAACAGCATGGCCCACACCTCTACACCGAGGTGCCCGCACCCAAACCCGGGTGCCCTACAAAGCTAACTACTTTGTAGAAGAACATGCCCCCATCTTTCCCCCTTTGTGCACACAATCGGAGAGATTACCGCCACCTGCCTTTTTTTTCCTTTTGTGCGAAATAAAATTTTTTTGATTTATCCGATACGAAATAAAAAAAAACCTTGCTCTGATCAATCACCACGGCCTCGAATTATCCACCGTCGGCTCTGATACCACTTGTTATGATTGGAGTATTTTTTTTATTTCGTATCGGATAAATCAAAAAAAATTTATTTTTAATTATTTTTGCTTCCGTTCGCGTTCGGGGATTGGTGTTCAAATCCCAACAAGTGGTATCAAAGCCGACAGTGGATGATTCGAGGCCGTGGTAGTTGATCGGAGCAAGGTTTTTTTTTGATTTCGTATCGGATAAATTAGAAAATTTTTATTTTGCAGTGTGAGACTTGTTGGGATTTGAACGCCTATCTCCGAACGCGAACGGAAGCAAAAATAATTGCACGCACCAAAAAAATATCACACAAGAATTTACGTGATTTTGCACAACTTGCATACGTACACGGGTGAGAGATAATCCACTATAATTGTAGAATGTATAAATTTGAGATCAAAAACACCCCAAAATCCAACACCCACAACCCGAGCCCTGAAACAAACCCCGTTTCTCCGCTCAAAGGTTACTTTCGTGTTCCCGGTATTTTTTCATTTCTCTCTACATCTCTCTGCCTCTTTTGATTTTTTCTCCACTCTCACACACAATATGAGACCCTATCTATCCTATTTATAGGAAACTACCTACCAAAACAGAAACTGCTAAATTTACAATAGGAAAGCTGCTAAAACAATAATAAGACAACTGCTAAATCAACAATAGAAAGCTGCTAAATCTATAATAGAAAAACTGCTAAATTCACAATATTGAGATTCGAGTCAATTCCAATATTTTATTGGTCTTAAGCTAGGGTCAGGCCTGTGTATGCTAGATTGAATAAGCCTATCATCTAAATCTCCTAAATCTAAAGCACCATGAACATGACCCTTCAAACACAAATGAATATGTAAAATCATGAATATTACAATTCTAAGTATCTTCTACATACATGAACATAGACTATTAAAAGATGTAAAAATGTGTAAAAGTTAAAATTAAGTTTATTCTCCAACACTCTCCCTTAAACTTGATTTTGCATTGAAAACCTCATTAAGTATCAAACTTTAATATATATAAAATCTTCACAAACTTAAACTTCATAATTTTCTTGAATTCATAAAACTTCATTCCTTCTTAATGTCAATGTCGTTATAACAATCTCCACTTATGTGTTTGGTTTAAATCTTGTCTTCTTAAATATACATGTCTTCATTTTCTTCAAACGAGATTGTGATTGAGGTCCATATTCCTTTAACTTTTCATGATTCTTGAATTTTTCTTTGATTGATGTTGCGAATTAAAATATTTCTCCATACTTTTTTTTAATAGCAAAACAAAGTTTTATTAATAATGGTAAGGGTTACAAAGCATAGATTTTCCCATAATCTTAAAGTTGGTAAGCTGTCAACTTATGATTAAAGGTGTCTTCGGGTGTTGATGTGGTGTCTTGTGGGTGCTGATGTGTTATGCTGAAAATGGGTGTGTGGTATGGAAGTGCATGCAGCAGCTCATGGCAGCAGCTTGAGCGTTTAACAATTTAACTACACCAATTTAATATTAAAAAAATTATTCAATAAAGAAACCGACCAAGGGCAATTTACTTTTGAAAGAAAACGTATATGCATTAAAAAGCCTTTAACAATTTAAGATTATTAACAAAGATTAAATGTATTAATATTACTATTTTTAATAAATATTATTTATAACTTTTGTATTTTAAAATAAAATAATATTGTTAGAAATTCTTACAGTATATTGGACAATGATGTTGACTTAAATGTTATCTTTTCATTTATGGGCACAGCTGTTGGGAATTCCATTGATGTAGTTTTCGACGATAAAAGTGTCCAAAATGATGTTCTCTGTGGTGCTTTTATATGTTCATCATTGAGTTTTAGACTTCTCAACAACCGTATGATAGAACTAAGGCTGGATCCGTAGTTGAGCTGCACATGTTTCCTATCTCCATGTGTTTTGTCCTTTGCTTTCTTTGAAGAAGAAGAGTACTCACCTTTTTTTGATTGTGTGCTTGCAAGTTCACCGTTTAGTTTGTTCCCGTATGTCTATTGCCATGAATTATCGATTTGGCGGAACATTTTGGTTCCCATTTCTAAAAAGATAATACGTTTAGAAACATTAAAGATTGACACACAAATGGGTGGTTCATTTTTATAATTCAACATTAACACATTTACACATGAAATTAACACTACTAGGAAGGCCAAAATGTCATATTGTCACCAATAGATACATTTTAGAGATATTTGAGGATTAGTCATATTTTTAGACAACATAAGAGTTTGTTATACTATATTTATTTTATTAGTTTTTGTCCCATCATAAATCAGGACAAAAATTTATAACTGATTTACCCTATTTGAAAAGTAGACTTTCCTTTCTATAACAAGAAAACTCCTAATTTCTCTCTCTAAAATTTTCATTCGTACCGTTTTGTCGTTTCAAACCCATGCATGGTCCTCAAAGATGCGAGATTTTCTAGGGTTGGATAGTTGTGTTAACCTAATAGAAAATATAGAAGATGTGATCACTGACCTTTGGTGTGCGGCAGAGGAGGGCTGTCGATGGCGTTGGTGTGGAGTACCGTGAGCGACTGCTTGGTGAGGCGATGGAAGAAGGAGTTCTCGTTGCCAATGTTGTCGTTGGTGCGTACTCGTTTGTGGATGTTGAAGCTGCACTACACAAGCGGCGGGCAGCTGATCATTAGGAAGGAGAAGGTTCGGCGCCGTGAGTACTTTCGGGTGCACAGTTTCGAGGGTCGAATTAAATTGGAGTGAGTACTTTCGGGTGCACAGTTTCGAGGGTCGAATTAAATTGGAGTATATTAGTCCTGTCATTTTATTAATTTAAAAAAGAATTAAATGCAACAAAATAAAAGATAACGGGACTAAAATTAGCTTTACTACCAAAAAGAGAACTAAACCCAAAATTTTCCTTCTAAATTTCATCACCTTGAGAAGTTCTTCACATGCTACTAGAAAAATAAAAACAGGACAATATATCTTAGTAACATTACGTTTTTACCCGTGGGACATTTTTTGTGGGTGATAAAGACCACAATTGATTTTGAGCAACCGTTTTTATGAGGAATAGAAGCCTAAGGGACCTAATCAATTATGATAAAGATTACTTTTGTATACATGTAATTTGAAAAAAAAAATCGCATCTTGTTTGTTACGTTATGAGAAATTTACCAAAATGTCTATTTGTATGCAATTAATGGCACAAAAATGATTTAATTTATCTCATTAATGATAAGTTTTTACCTGAGTAAAAAGGACATCTTGTGTTGGTGATTTGGACCATACATGATTTCTAAAAATTTAGTCATGTGGACTGGAAGCATGAGAGACCTAACAATAATTCATATAATCAATACTTTATACTTGTATTTAGGAAAAGAATGCCAAAACTAGTCAATTATTATTTGAAAATCTCACGTGTACGTTTACTTGTCAAGTTAATCAGAGCATCCATAAGAAGAGATTTTAGATCATGGACTTGGGATCTTAGCTCCATAATCTCATCTTGCATGGCATTTATAGTTGTATTTTGGTATGCATTTTGACTGGGTGTCTTATTTTCCATAAATTATATGGGAGACACCTAATTCATACATACGAACCTAACCATGCCTTTCTTTACCCAAAACTTTTGCAAATACGTACGTCATTTTGCGTGGTTCCCTCCTCTGATGAATTTGGATCCACAGCTGCCCTTGCTTCTATTTGGTCCTACATTTATATATAACAAGAAGAGATCAATTGTAGGGAAAAAAGTATAATCAATTCTCTAAGTTTAGTTTCTCAAAAAGTTTCAATGTAAATGAAGGTTCATGAAATGTACCATTATTTCTTTTGTTACCTGGCCACTAGCAATGCCATCCTTTTTCAAATAACAAATTTTAAACTTATCAACACGTGTCGGCGAGCATCCCAACTTTTTTTTCTACACAATCATGCAAATGACAAACATTGATTCCATTAACACATCATCAGTGCATTGAGATTGTTAGTTGTTTTAGGCAGCAAGTGGATGATCTAAATACAAAAAAATGCTAAAGCACGCAGTAAACTGTAAAACTATTTTCATTCTATAAAACAGAGGAGGACTAGGGAAAAAAGGGCAGCAACACACTCCAGAATATTTTTGATACGAAACTAGTTCTTCTTACAAGATATTTGTTCACTTTTTAACCACACCAATAAAGAACACTTAGAGATCAATTTTCTCCCACATAAACCAACTCTTATTAACACAACATACAACATAATCCCAATTAGAATTGAATAAAACAAGTGGGTTGGTTGGAATACTATGATTTGTTTGTTTTTTGCACATTACATCGTGACAACAAGGAAAAGGCTTTATATGTCTTGTTACAGCCAAGCATTGCAGTCAATAAGTTCAAATTTGGGACTGGCAATGGCAATAAGCTACTGAAATATTAAGGTACATTACGAGAAATTTTTTTGAGAGAAAGAGTTACCTACTCCTTGCAAACCCGTAAAAAGCTCTTTGTTCCTGTAGTGTGATTATATTTCCTTTGTAAATGACTTGCCTTATTCTTTTCACTGTGTGCCTAAAAATACATATTACATATTAAAATTTCACAACGCACATTCTTAGCAAAATAGTGGAAGAAGATGTGACCATATATGGTTGAGATTGGATATATATACCTTTGCTTTTTCAGTGGCTCAATACTTAATTAGATGTTCCCATTGATCAACATATACTCGGCGATCTTTATAGTGCTTTTGTTGCTCGAAATTCAAGTGCTCTTTTTCGTAGTTTCTCTTCAAGGGTTGCCTTCCAATCCTTTTAACTTTTTTTCCAGCACATCTCATCATCCATGTCCTACTGCGACTTGGTAAATCAAACTTTGACTGTAAAAATCCACCAGACAAATTAACATTTCCTACAATAATTGTTGTGGATTCAATCAATGTCACAATCAAATCTAATCCAAAACTTGCCATGTCAAAACATGCACATAAACCACAAAAGAAATAATGAACAAAGATCAAACAATCACATAAGAGAAGAGACTCTGCATGTATGTCGTTCGGCAATGAATGCAGAATGTCTACGTCTACAGACTCACACTTTCACTATAGATCAATAGAGAATAGAGCACGAGAGTTTTAGGGCACAAGAGAAGAAGAGAGAATACAAAAACATGTAAAATTCGTCAGTTGCGCAAAACCCTAGTAGTCTTATAAAACATTGTTCTCGCACAGACCGCTCAATCGGTTACAAGCACCTCTTGCTTTCTTTTACAGACTGTACAAATTGCTGCGAGCCAATGCAAACCATTCAAGTGGTCCCTAGACTGCTCGATCCATTTGTCCCTGTTTGAAGATTTTTTTTGCCTTGTCAAAGTTTAATTGTTTGAAACCTGAACAAGAGCTCAAATGTGATCTTTATAATGTTGTGGTACTTGATGCCAATCATTGTAATTGAGTAGTGCATTTTTTCCATCACGAACAATTATACCCATAAAAAGAGATAACTTTGTTGCCCATTCATACCAAGTTCATTCCTACCAACTTCTAGACGTACGCTCACCATCACGTGAGCCCCAAATTCCACGCAATTGAGTGGGGCCTCTAGTTTTCTTTTGCCCATTAACACCATCTTTTCATACAAAATAACTAATGAACAAGACTCGAATCACCACATATTAATAAAAAGAAACTCAATATTAGTTGCAACTAGACAATTGAACTACAATATTTTCTTATGCATACCTTTATTAACATTGAATTGACTAGAGCCTAGCTCAACTTGACGCAGAGGAGATTCATTCAGTCCACTAACATTACTCAAGCGAAACTTATATATATGGATCCATAGATTTGTTATTTTATAAGTTAAACCCGAGATGTTTGAAAAATAATATTCTTCATGTTAGAAATTTTTTGTTGACACTTCCACATCTTCAATTATAAGCATTTTTCATAAAAATAATCCTGCAACTAAAGAATTTTATGTAACCCCAGTTATCCTTCAAACATTGGCAAATGTATGCATGGGAACAATTAAAATCATACAACATTATAGGCAACAAAAAAGCTAGTGATTTTTTAACCCAATAAAAATGAAATAAAACATTAGTCACAGGAAAAAAATAGTTTATGACAGTATAAGTTCACCAATGGATAAAGAATGTGATTAATAATAAAAACTACGATGGATCGACTAAGAAAAAAATAAAAGAACAATTACATTATTTTGAGGTATCATACAATTAACAACATACCAAAAAACTAATTCTTAGTTGCCACACGAGAAGATCCAGTTCATCATCCCCATCTTCATGAACATTGTCGACGTTCATACAAGAAAGCGGTGCATATCTATTATTATCACAGGCATATCTGTCCTAACTAAATTGAAATTATTCTTTCCTGCCCTTACTTTGTGTGTTGCATACTACACTTTGCAGGTATGCCTGCGGACCCCATATTAATATCATAAAAACTCTCTAGGTTTTATCTTGACAACAACACTCCATCCCTTATGTTTGAGGTCTTCCACATACACAACATGTTCTACTTGAGAAGCTAGTACAAATGGCTCATTATCTCTGATCAGCCGATTAAAGTTTATGAGTGTGCAATTTTTATCTTATCTACAAATTAATTATGATACCCATTCACCTTTGAATAACACAACCCTACTTCCAAGCAAATAATCTAACTCAGATATATCTTTTAAGACACCATAAAATGTAACATCTCCGGAGATGGGATTTCTATCTCTACCACTGGCAAAGTTTTGTGTTTATTTTGTAACAACAATTCCGCTATTTTGTGTTCCTTTCAATCTCTTTAGTGTGAAACCTAAAACCATTTGTCAAGTACTACTTAAATTTGGTGAAAATCCTATTAGGACCATGAGCCAAACATATGAGTTCTTCAGTAATATGGTGATTCATACAGAAAATCAAGAATTATGTGGGTGTAAGAGATAAATAGCACACATATAGGAGCACTTAAAGGATAGTCGTAAGGCTGTGCAATAGATTACTTGGATAATGTCGGGTGAAGGAGAAATTGAAAAAGGAGAAATAAGATGAATACAAATACTGGTGTTGCAAGTTGACTCCTTTTTGTAACTTTAATCCTGCCAAATCGCCTAAATCTTTATTGCAAATATGTGGGTCTCAAGTTGTTTTAGGTAGATACACTACTAGAAAAGTGACTTTTTGCTACTGGTTGTTTTCGTCGCAAAAAGGCAATCTCTCGTCGGTAAAAGTATTTAGCGACGGTATAGCGATGGCATTTAATGGGTCACATAATGGGGTCACAAAAAGTATTGGCGACGGGAAATTTCCGATGCAATAAATTTGCGACGGTAAATAAAGCGACTGTGTGAACCGTCTCTAAAAAAATAATTACCGACTCAAATGAAGTGTCGAAAAAGCTTTTAGCTATGGTCGTAGCCGTCACAATAGCTTTTATGCGTCTACAAATTTCCCGTGGCAAAAAATATTTAGCGACTACATTATTTCCATCGCAAATAAATTTCTAATAATATTTTAGTGTGGCACGTTTTTTGCTACCAAGAAATACCGTCGCAAAAACATTGTAATTCTTTTGCGATGGATATTAGTGACAGTACAAAATATCGTCATAAAATCTTATTTCTTTTTAAAAAATAATCTGTTTATAATGTTGGCAAATGTTCCATCAACGACTAATATAATAGTTGCAAAATATCTATTTTAAGATTTTAACAAACACCTTATTAAGAATCTGTAATATGAGTCTAAATATTAAAAAAAAATACTAAATTTAATACATCAAAAAATAAAAAAAAGATATTTCATTCACCAAAATACAAAACATAAAAATATTCATCTATTTAATGCAAACAAAAAATATTAATCCATTCAATACAAATATAAACTTATACAACAAATTTAAAACAATACAGTACTCCCTCAACAAAAAATTATTGATTTATTAAAATATCAAGTAAAAACTGAAAGATAGAATCATCAATGTACTGAATATAGTTATGCTACATCAATTTGTTATCAACGCATTAATTAGAGTATTCTTGAAAATATCAATTTGTCGACATCACTTGAAAATGGTTCAAACATTATTACTATTATTTAGATCCATATATAAAAAACATATAACAAAAATAAAAATAACATCAATAATTAATTATTAATATTGATGGCTATTTTCAGAGTTTTTTTGACAGAAAAATAGTATATTTCATAAATTATTTTTTAGAAAAAATGGGGCCGAGAATAGAGTTCGAAAGAGGCAAAAAAAGCCGCTCGGGAGTATTGTATATGTATAACGCTCCATATCTGGGTATCCTGATGCAGCTTAGATGCCAGAAGCTAATTTAAAAAAAAATTAAAAGATTACAATTTATCTTTTAACAGAAAATTGAAACTTATCAGAGTTTTGTTCGATCATAATATATATATATATATATATATATTAAACTGCGTTAATGATATATATCTATTTTATATATTTCTGTTAATTTAATTAATT
>JAOTRH010429240.1:49522-69783 GCA_034768845.1 Heliamphora exappendiculata | reverse complement strand
CTTTTTGGCAATTTCATTATTGCTTCTTGGAGACTAAGTGTGAGAAGAAACCAAAGAAGAAAATAACTTCGATCGGCGTCGTGCCCACATACCGTAATTGTCGTAGCGCATTTGGGATATACGTGAGAAGATTGTCTGGTCGTCTTAAACATATTTAGGAGTTTTTGAAACTTTTCGACAAGTTTCATAAAGGTATAACAGTATTTAGATTCATACCGTTCTTGTTTTTCATGAAAAATGCACGCGCCGTTTTTTACGCTCACGGCGCCAGTTCTAAAAAATTTTTCGCATCCTAACTTCATGAGTGTGATATCTCTTAAAGGAATAGAGATTGTGTCACGCCCCAAACTCCGGGTCACATGAAACACCCACAAATAACCTACTCGAGAATACACTCTCAACGTAAATCATGCATGCATTGTATATAATTTCCAAACGGCATATATTACATGGTTCTAACACCGAAAAAACATGTTACAACATACATGTAACCGAAAGAACAAAAAGAAAGACTACATCTCTTCCACCTCTCCAGCACTTCCAGATCAACCTGCGTGACCGGTACCTGAAAAAAATCAAATCCCACACCGTGAGCCAAAGCTCAGCAGAATATAAACTAAGTTTTGACACACTCACAAGAGTCTTGAAAATAGTTTGAAAACGATTTTTAGATCGCGATTCACACGAATCTTAAAATAATTTCAAAATTAGTCTATCTATCCCATAATGTAGTTCATGCAATCCATGTCACACCTGTATCCTTAGGATCACATTTTCATCCTTCGGATTCACACCCAAGCGTACTTTCAGGATCACAGTTCCATCCTTTACGCACTCACAAACACATCCTCATGATCACATTTTCATCCTTTAGACCATCACACACAGGTCTTAAGGATCACATTTCCATCCTTCAAACACAACGCATAACCTAACCAGGATTTAAATGCATAGAACCACGTACAATCACTACGTCACACAAACCATGCCACATGTTACACACGTGACTCACACAACACCTGCAACTCATGTAACTTGCATCACATGCATCCATTCCTCATATTCCACATAACCATGCCTATAAAATTCCTGAGTTTAAAGCATGCAACCACGGTACACGTAACGATACCAAACCATGTAATCCACCTACATAATCCGTATATAAATAAACAGTTATAAATGCACATAACCAGTTATAACAGCACATAGCCATATATAACCACATCTCATGATGCCACCCATCATAAACCCGACATCCATTCACCTGGACCACCAACAATCAACCATAAGACCTAGCCTAATCCCGAGGCCAACACCAAACCCACAAACCTGGTTCTCACCCAAAACCTCACTACAAACCAAACTACGAACCCACACATAACCACACACACACAACCGTGCCACAACACCCAAAACCAACCTTGCACGTCACACCCGAGGACGGCATCACACAACACCCGAGGCCAAGACACGACCCCCAAAGCCACCACACGACCAACCGAACTCCAAAGGGCATCCAATAGTATTTTAACTGACTAACCCCATAATCAATCCACTAAGTACCGTAAGAAACCAATTGGAAACCAAGAAACCAACCAAAACCACAAACACAACACTGCCTAGGTTCAGTTGACTGGACTCCAACCCCCAGTCGACTGAACAACACACTGGAAAGGCAAAAAAAATTCCTAAACACACTGTACAGTCGACTGACCCTACGGTTTAGTCGATCGAACCCAAGAACCAAGATCAAGTCGATCGAACCTCATAGTTCAGTCGATCGAACTGAGGCGGAATAGGTTTTTGAACTACGGATTCAGCTCTCTAAACCTTGAATCAACGCATCCAAACACTCATCCAACACCCTCGGACATCCACACGCCCGAGCCTCCCACCAAAACCATGAAAGAAACACCCGATACCCGATTTCATCCATCGAAGTCGCTGAAACACGGGTTCTAAACCCAAAAACCCTACTTGAAATAAACTCATATCTACAACAATCTAATCGTTAAAAACACACATGATTACACGTAGCACCCTTATACGACATGATAGTCTAGGATCCTACCTCGTTGAGTTCAAAATACGATGCCTCGAACCACGTGTAAAATCGAGCTTCACCGAAATAAAATTCTGATCGGATAGTTGCGTAACCTATCGTGCCAATAACAAAGGTCGACTGTTGGATCGTCGAAAATCGAGCCCCGGGCCCTTGAGAAGTTAGAGAGAAGGCAAAGAGAAAACAAGAAGCTTGTTGGAGAAGTTTTGAAAAATATCTTGTTAAAATATCTAACTCCAGATATTTATAGGCCTTCAAAATATCTTTTTTTGAATTTTTTCAAAATTTGCACCGTAACATTCCACGGCCCAAGGAACCTGCCCTGCATGCATATCTAACCCTGATCATGCATCAAAAGCATAAAAACATGCTACAACAAAAATATTCAACGCGTGTTGAAAAACGCCAAAAAAAAACGGGTCAGGATCTCACAACTCTTCCCCCCTTAAAGAAATTTCGTCCCCGAAATTCAGCTCAAGGCTAAAACAACAAATCGTCGATCACAATCGACACAGGCATACGAGATGGTCAACAAAACTATTCCTAGGATATAGTCAAATAAAGTCAGGCATCCTAAACAATGGCCAACTATCTCAAAGACACGGGATCTATAACTCACCCCAACCTCACATCATCACCAGCCACTGCCTCAACACAGCACACCACCCACGGAATCCATCACCAACTCCCGTATAGATGCAAGAAAGGAACTGGGCCAAGTCCTGCAAACTCAGAAAGTACCTCTACTCGCTAAAGGCATATCAGCATCATCTGGCACAACGGGTACCCTAGAAGAACTAGGAGCTATAAGAGAATATGCTCAGAGAAATCCCATTCTGTCCTGTCTGCCAGAACTTGGTGCTGTCTGCTGCCGTACTGACTGAACTGAAGTTTGCCTATCTATCACTCGGGAAGTCTGTACTACGGGATACTGCTGTCGACTCTGCACAAACGAACCCTCAGGTGTGCCCACTACACTCAGCACACTGCCTCCTTGAGGACAGTTCCTGTGAATATGTCCTGATTGGCCACACCCAAAGCAAACTGGCAGTTCCCTCCCCTGCGGCTGCACTGGTGCTAAACTCTGGGACTGCTTTGGCTGTAGACAATTCGTCGCATGATGCCCGGGTTGTCTACACTGATAACAAATCAACACCCTCTGCTCTAGCCCTCCAGACGAAGCCACTGATGATGCTGGTATAGAGAACTGCTGTGGTAACCCAGATGGGTGAAAGCTAGGATCAAAGGACCTCTGCCTCTTGCTAGAACGCCCACCTGTCTGCGCCTCTGTCCCACCCTGTGATGTTCGGGCTTCCCTGGAAGCTCGAATCTTAGTCATAGTGTTCTCAACCCTCGATGCTGCCTCCACCAGCTCTGTGAACACACGAAGTCCCAGTGCTACCACACGCTCCCTGATCGCCGGCATCAAGCCTCGCTCAAACCTCATCGATCGCAACTCATCTATGCTCACAAACTCTGGAGCAAATCGGGACAAGCTCGTGAACCTAGCCTCATACTGCATGACGTCCATCGCTCCCTGGGTAAGAGTATAGAACTCCTCCCTATACAAATCCCTTTTCAAAGTCGGGAAGTATTTCTCCAGAAACACTCCTATAAAGGCTGCTTATGTGACCTCCACTGTGGTCCTGGCATATTTCCACCACGCGTGAGCATTACCTCTCAGCTAAAAGGTGGCAAAAGAAACCCACAACTCATCCTCCACGATCTACAACGTGTCCAGGATTTGAGTCACCAACTCCAGCCACTCCGTTGCCACAATAGGATCAGGATCTCCAACAAAGGTAGGCGGATCCATGCGTTTGAACTCCCGTATCGCTACTGTAGCCCTCGTCTTAGGTACTCCCTCTCTCTCCCTAACGATCTCACCTCTAACCAACTGCTGGATAGAATCCACCAGCACATGCAACAACTCCGTCGCGTCCATTGGCCCCAAGGGAGCTTTTACATCCCTAGCATCAGGAATAGGAACATTCCCTTAGCGAACACCACGGCCACGACCTCGACTACAGCCACGGCCTCGACCACGGCCTCGCCCTCGTCTCGCAGACATCGCATCTATGTGAAAAAGACAAAACATTAGATGCAGCACTTAAGCATAAACCACATAAGCGCATAGATTCATGCTAAATAAAACACCACATACCGAGGAGAACCAACAAGAATGACATGTCAATCTGGATAACCTACCCAGATTTCCTACTAGAAATCACGTTAGCTAAACGCGTTTCTAACTTGGCTCCCAAGTTTGTTACTCCAAACGCCCAAAGGCAAGACTATCACTCCTAAGATTCAACCCCCATGCTCACATATACACATCATTCTCATGCTTAACATGTTAACACGTACATGTTATCAAAGCATCTAAACACATGCAATCAAACACACGCAATCAACCTCACACGAGATACACCCTCTTCCCACAGATCTTAGGTATTTGAACCCAGAGCTCTGATACCAATCTGTCACGCCCTAAACTCTGGGTCACAAGAAACACCCATAAATAACCAACGTAAATCATACACTCTCAACGTAAATCATACATGCATTGTATATAACTGCCAAACGACATACATTACACAGTTTTAACACTAGAAAAACATGTTACAACATACATGTAACAGAAAGAACAAAAAAATAGACTACAGCTCTTTCCCCTCTCTTGCACCTCTAGATCAACCTGTGTGACCGGTACTTGAAGAAAATCAAATCCCACACCGTGAGCCAAAGCTTAGCAAAAACTAGACAGCACATGCAGTATAAGCTAAACATGCTAAGAAAACGAGATGCAATTTTAGACTCTCTTTCAAGTCTTAAAAATAATTTCACATGCAAGGGAAAGCGATGATACAAATTCACTCACAGGAGCCTTGAAAACAGTTTGAAAATGGTTTTTAGATCGCGATTCACACGAATCTTAAAATAATTTAAAAATTGGTCTATCTATCCCATAATGTAGTTCTTGCAATCCATGTCACATCTGTATCCTTAGGATCACATTTTCATCCTTCAAATTCACACCCAAGCGTACTTTCAAGATCACATTTCCATCCTTTAGGCACTCACAAACACGTCCTCAGGATCACATTTTCATCCTTCAGACCACAACACACACGTCTTTAGGATCACATTTCCATTCTTCAGACACAACGCATAACCTAACCAGGATTTAAATGCATAGAACCACGTACTATCACTACGTCACAAAAATCACGTCACACGTTACACACGCGACTCACAAAACACCTGCAACTCATGCAACATGCATCCATTCCTCATATTCCACATAACTATGCCTATAAAACTCCTGAGTTTAAAGCATGCAACTACGGTACACGTAACGATACCAAAACATGTAATCTACCTACATCATCTATACATAAATAAATAGTTATAAATGCACATAACCAGTTATAACTGCACATAGCCATATATAACCACATCTCATGACGCCACCCGTCATAAACCCAACATCCATTCACCTAGACCACCAACAATCAACCACAACACCCAACCTAACCCCAAGGCCAACACCAAACCCAAAAACCTGGTTCTCACCCAAAACCTCACTACAAACCAAACCACGGACCCACACATAACCCTATACACACAACCATGCCACAACACCCAAAACCAACCATGCACGTCACACACGAGGCCAAGACATGACCCCCGAAGCCACCACACGACCAACTGAACTCCAAAGGGCATCCAACAGTATTTCAATTGACCAACCCCATAATCAATCAACTGGGTACCGTAAGAAACCAATTGAAAACCAAGAAACCAACCAAAACCACAAACACAACACTGCTCAGGTTCAGTCGACTGGACCCCAACCCCCAGTCGGCTGAACAACACACTGGAAAAGCCAAAAAAATGCCCAAACACACTGTCCAGTCGACTGACCCCATGGTTCAGTTGATTGAACCCAAGAACCAAGATCCATTCGATCAAACCTCACAATTCAGTCGACCAAACTGAGGCAGAACAGGTTTTTGAGCTACGGGTTCATCCCTCCAAACCTCGAATCAACGCCTCCAAACACTCATCCAACACCCTCGGACATCCACACGCCTGAGCCTCTCACCAAAACTACGAAAGAAACACCCGACACCCGATTCCATCCACTGAAGTCGCCAAAACACGAGTTTTAAACCCAAAAACCCAACTTGTAACAAACTCAGATCTACAACAATCTAATAGTTAAAAATACACACGATTATACGTAGCACCCTTATACAACATGAGAATCTAGGATCCTACCTCAGTGAGTTCAAAACTCGACGTCTCAAACCACGTACAAAATTGAGCTTCGTCGGAATGAAATTCTGACCGGATGGTTGCGTAGCCCACCGTGCCAATAACAAAGATCGACTGTTGGATCGTCAAAAACTGAGCCCCAATCCCCTGAGAAGTTAGAGAGAACGCAGATAGAAAATAGGAAGCTTGTTGGAGAAGTTTTGAAAAATATCTTTTTAAAATATTTAACTCCAGATATTTATAGGCCTCCAAAATATCTTTTTTTGAATTTTTTCGAAATTCGCACGTTAACATCCCATGGCCCTGGAAACCTGTCCTGCATGCATATCTAGCCCCGATCATGCATCAAAAGTATAAAAATATGCTACAACAAAAACATTCAACGCGCGTCGAAAAATGCTAAAAAAAAACGGGTCAAGGTCTCATAGGTTGTTTATGTTTGAATCTGTGGTGTAGAGGTAGTTGTGTTGTTCTACTCTTGAGAGTGAAATGTATAGTGGTATGCTTTGTATACAACCAGTGATGAACTTGTAGATGTGCGACACACGTCGTTGGGGTATAAGAGAGTTAAGGGTATTTGATGTGCATGAGTGGGCCCAAGCTTGAGAACTAAGTGTGTCGAGTAGCGTAATCATTGTGACTGGGGTTAGTAAAATTTTTATTATGATGTTCAATGTCATTATAAGGATAGATGGACAGTGTTCTCATGAAATGAGTACTTAACGGGCACTTATGAGGTGATGGTGTTGAGTGAGAGCTTCTAGTTGACCTTTAATTTCTCTAGGCAAAGAGAGTTACCTTGTAGACGGTTATCATGTGTGAGTTGTTTTTTCCTTGTTGGATGGGAATGATGGGACCTTTTGATCAATTCTTGATTAGGCAATTTTTTAAAAGATTAAAATCTCCATATATCTTGTACCCTTATCTTGGTCCTTTGGGTTGTGCCTTTTGAACTCATACCACCGTGGTCAGATGATTATAGGACTGATTCCTTGTAGTTTCTTGGTGAAGGTTTGTTTGTTCTACCCTGTGAGTGTGCAGGTTGTATTCCCTGAGATATCGGGTTAGTAAACCTGGAACGCCTGTCCTTTCTCTAACGGGGGAGTTAATGCTGAGATGTAGAACCTACGTCTGTAGAGATTAGATGCAGGTTGTTTGATAGATATATATAATGTATGTTCTAATTTTTGTGGGAATGTTGACATTCTTATCTCTTCTCAAAATGAGATTCTTGCTGAAGCTTCTGTGACCGTGTTGTTCACCTTGTGTGGCATTAGTAGTCTATTATCAGTTTTAGTTTGTATTTTGTTAGTTTTTGGAGCTGCTTAGTTTTCTCAGAATTGGTGGTCAATTACCCATTCGTGAGCCAACCCATTTGTCTAGGTTGGAGCATGAAAGTTTGGTTTATATAGAGAGGGTTCTCTCCTAGGGATGTTTAGATTCTTTTATTAGAAGTGAGAGAGGTTGTGATCCTGTTAACTTTGGTTATGTCGCGTGGTAGCTTAGTGTTGGCACGTTAAAGAAGTAAGTGTGTGAGTACGAATAGTGAAAAAGCAAGATAATGGTATACGAATCGAGTTATGTGGTTCTTTCGTAGTCAATTTTGGGTAGATAGAGTGCCTTGATGAAATGTGTATAAGATAAAGCTATTAAGTACTAGAGGTGGGTCCTGATTGGTTACTTGGGGGGAAAATTATGAAGGGGTTGAGTGGCGTTGGTGAGGGATCAAACAATCATATGTTCTTACTACCTAATGAAGAATTATTATACATGTGATACGGATATAAAGGAAAGATGCGAGTGTATATGTAAGTATTGACGAGCAGTATGATTGATGACCGTTTAGAGTTCAATAACTGACTAAGTGTACTGTTATGAATACGAGGAACAAATGTATGTGTTAAGCGTGGGTTAATTCCGGATTGGATTAGTTGCAGTTGATAAGAGGTTGGATGATCGATCGAGGGTCAGGGGGTTGATTGTGAGGCTATATATATACATGATAACATAATGTGTGATGGGGTTGGATTTGTGTAGATAAGTATGTATCTGTGGAATGTTTTGTTTGTATGACGTGTTTGGGCCCAAGTGACTCAGTGAGTTTAAGTGACCGTATTAATCTTAATGGCTATGATGCCAGGATGGTAACCTTGATCGTGTAAAATCTTAACCTTAATAATGATGTGACACCTAATATCTTCGCGAGATGAGAGTTGTGATTTGTGAGTAAGGAATGGGTTGAGGATTGGTAGAGGACGAATGTTTAGATGGAATGTTAGCAAATCATGAGAAAAAAATGTGTTCACTGGAGTTTCTGATGAGTTGAATGAGTTCGTTTCGCTGAAACCAGATGTTTGTTGTCTCAGTTGGGAAATGAGCGTCTCTTCAGCTTTTGTGATAGCGATTCTAACATAAGTAGAATGATAATATGGTTTTGAGTTTTATAGTCATCAATTGATCGTGAAAGCTTGAACAAGATGTTGGGTATGATGTGTGCGAATCCTTGGGAGCAATGTCAAAGTTTGACAACGTGTGTTTGGGCTTATGGGAGTAGTCCTTGGTGTGCGTTTTAATATGGGGATAACTAGTTTGCGGTAGTTCAAATAAAGATCACAGTCCTTACAAACAGAAGTGGAAAGTATTTGAAACCAGTTTCAATTGTAGATTAGTCTCGTGCTATGTGTTTGATCGCTTGTGTTGGTCACATTCGGTGTGACTTGTGTTTTGGTGCCTCGATGGTGTGAGTTAGATCTCGGTCTGACGACATTTGGATAACCTCGGTGTTAGTGAGACCTTTTCACGAAGGCAATTGGTATGGATGCATATCCTTGGAAACATGTTTGCATTGTGTGATGTCGTCATTCTTGGAGAGATTGTGGATTGTTGACGGCAAGTCAATTGACTCGAGTTTTAGTGTTGAATTTCGGGGACGAAATTTCATAAAAGGGGGAGGTTGTAAGGACCTAGTCCCTTTTTATTTTAAGGATCAATTAAAACTTGTTTTGAGACCTTTGGTGGTATATGAAAAAATATTTTTTTTTTAGAGAGAATTGAAATTTGAGTCATAATAATGATGGATGATGGTGATTGCATGCGTGGTAATGCATAAAGGCAATTATTATGGGTTGCTTGGATGAGTTTTGAGGTGTTTGGCTTAAAATGGAACCTTACATATATTTTCTTTTTTCGGGTTCGTGCATAGCGGTGACCGCTCGAGCAGTCACGAGTCTGCTCGAGCGAACTAACGACAGAGACTTTAAAAAGTGGTGGTTGGAGCTTTTTCTTTTCATTCCCTCTTCTCCTCTCTCTCTCTCTCTCTCTCTAAGTTCGGGAGTAAACCCTAGAAAACCCTTTGGAGCTCTCTTGAGCTCCTCTAAGCCTCTATTGGAGGTCCCCTCTTGCTCCCCTCTCGATTGTACATCCGTTAGAGGTTGGAGCTACGCATTGGAAGCTTGTTTCTCACCGTTTAGCTGTAGATCTTCATCGTTGGAGCTTGTTAGAGCTTAGTTCTTGAGGTTTTGACATCAAAGAGGTAGGATCTATTACTATTGTTGATCAATACATGTATTTGAGTTGTATTGTTATTGGATTTGCATAAAACCATGAAAAATATATGTTTTGGGAACCGTAAACTAAGGTTTGGTGTTCAAACATGTTAGATATGGGGTTTATGATTGATTTGTCGTAAATCAATCATGATATATTCATTGAAGAATCATTAATTTGTAATTTGGAAGTTAGGGTTTGATTTGAGTAAACCTTTGAATGACATTGGGGGTTTTGGGTTGTTGAACTTAAATGATGAAATTGATAATATTTTTAGTTAATTAGAGGTTGTGATAACCTATGTGCATATGAAATTTCATGAATTTTGGTCAAATGTGAAGAATTATGAATAACAGGTTGGAATTTTGGAACAAATCTTATGAATTTGGTAGAATGAGAAAGTAAAGAAAGACGTGATTGAGTTTTAAACTAATTAAATCTGATATGTGAATCATGAAAATATGATGAATGTTCTCCCTTCGGATGGTGATCCCGAAGTGGATTAAACTATATGTCTTCCCTTCGGATGGTGAGCCCGAAGTGGTTATCATGTATACTACCCTTCAGATGGTGAGACAGAAGTGGTTTCTAATGTATGTTCTCCCTTCGGATGGTGATCCCAAAGTGGTTTATAATATACGTCCTACCCTTCAGATGGTGATCCCGAGGAGGTCTATAATAAACGTCCTACCTTTTAGATGGTGATCCCAAGGCGGTCTATAATGAATATCCTCCATTCGGATGGTGATCCCAAAGTGATTTGTAATGAATGCCCTACCCTTCGGATGGTGATCCCAAAGAGGTACGTATAAGTGTTGTGATGATAGGAGTTAACGAGAGATGAAAAATACCTCGAGTTGGGTGAACTTGGAAAGCATTAGAAGATATGTGCGTATGTGCGTGTGTGGTAAAATCGAGAACTTAGGATGGTTGAGCTAAAATGAAATTGGTTTTGCACAATAAAAAACAGTTACATGAATGAAATTTTGTTAGAAAAGTGGGTTTGATTTTTTAGATAAAGACTTGTTGTGTATTCACATGATTGTCCTCGCATATCATGCATTGTTCATCTTTAGTCTATTTCCTACGAGGCGAGACTCATGTTGTATAAACATATTTCAGGTGATCACAAGGAGCAAGTTGCCGAGTGAGGTGGACCATAGTTGAGACCTTGTTGGATCATTGTGATTTAAAGAAATTATATGTATTTTTTTTATTGTATCTTTGGAGACCTTGATTATGGTATTTGAAATCCTTTGATACATTAGGCGAATGTATTGGATTTGATAGTAATTCGTATTGTAAGGCCCTAAGGCTATAAATTCATGATTTGTATGCATGTGAGATCATCGAGTCTTATACGAGTTGACTTCTCAGTTTCGTATGAATTTCTATGGATTAAAATGTTGGTTTTCAAGTTTTTGTGAAGTTAGGAGTTATTTAAATGTTAAATATATGTTTTACTTTATATTTTTACTTATCTAAAACTATATTTAAAGAATGAGAGATTTTAGTGTTTTTCCAACACTTAGAAAAATTTTCAAAATTTTGGGTAGTTTGCTGGTGAGGCATTTGGGCAGTTTGCTGTTGAGTGCCTCACCGCTCGAGCGGTGAGAAGTCTGCTTGACTCCGCTGGGTGGCACATTTTAAAATTTTATTTTAAAAATAAGGTTTGTCGGTTATCTTTTAGGCATCTTTTATAGCATAAATGGATATATTTTGGGGCTTGTTTTACCGTTGTTCTCTGTTACTTCGATTTTAATGGAAAAATGAAAGATTTTGATTTATATTTCCAACAAATGTTAGTTTTCGATTAATCTTTTGGTTTGACTTTGTGATAAAAGTTCAAACTCGGATTTATTTACCCTTTATATCGTGGAGTTTTATTGTTACAAGTTTGGGGCGTTACATTCTATTTGGGTCCTCGAATGAGAAACTATTTTATTATAGAAAATAATTATATTATTATTCAATGCCATAAAGGCTATAAGAATAAATTATATTTTCGTTACAAATTGAATATGTTTAATTGTGGTGAATTAATCATCTTTTTCCAAGACTCTAAACAGGAAAATATTATATTTAAATTGGAAACTTACATATTTCCCTTCCTCTCAACGTTTTTTTTTACATTTTAGATTTATTATTTTTTTAGTTAATTTTTATAAAAAAATAAACTTCTTTGAGTAAAATTTTAAAAATATTTTTTCACTAATTACATGGAGACCCATGCTTCGTGCAAGTGTCTTTCAAAAAATAAACAGACGCGAAAGGATTCTGAACTTGAATATGCTAAGTCTAATCTTATTGTATGGTGAATAACATACACAAATGTATAATATATTATAATATAAAGTTTTAATTTTAATACATATTTTATAAATATAAATGTAAGGAATACTAATTTTACTTCGTCAAACTAAGTGTCTCTCGATTCATCTTATAAGGTTAGTGTATCTCAACTCACCTTATAAGTGAGCTTCATCTTCTACCTACTAAAAGGAATTTTCTCAAGTATAAGAACAAAATTGTACAAACCTTCATAGTGCAAGGTGAAAAATATCTTATGGTGAAAAATAATAGAAAAGTGATCCTTTTCATTTGACGTCACATGACCCCACACACTGAAAATTTATGTAAAAAATATAAATTTTACACTCTTGACTCACCAAAGGTTTTTTTTTTTAAGTGAAATAACAAAATTGTGTGTGTTCCCTGAGGCAAAACAGACAATATGTTGGTGTGAGTCCCCCAAACAAATGGTCCACTTCCATTAATATATTTTTACAAGTATTAATATTTTGTTGCAAATGTTTATATATATATATATATATATATTATCCACCACTTAAGTACTGTATGGACTATTTAGAAAGATGATTTTTATACAGAAGTTCACTTTTATGCTATATCATTTGATTTCTCTAAAAAATTTAATTAACTTTTTAATTTCATGCTTCAAGAAAAAACATTTATACACGTCATAAATACACTAATTTTTCTTTGAGCAAAATGACTAGAATACTTTCAATTTAAAAGTCAATTATACTTTTAATAATAAAAAAAATATGACAATATCTTAAACACTATAATTTAAAAATAAAAAATAAAAAGCATATTACATATTTTAATAAAAAAAAAGTACTCTAAAAAATATCCCACACACTTAAAAAAATTTAGTCCTTCCAAAAAGAAAAGAAAAATAGTGCGAATTTGTAATAGGAGCTCCCAAGCTAGGGAGAAGACGAAAGAGATTCACATATGATGTTACAGGATAAATGCTTGGGGGTAAATTTATCTTTTAATCAATTTCGCTAACAGCGCTAAATGCTAGGGGATGTTAGTATAATTTTTCTAAATAAGTAGAGTTGACTGTATTTGACCCATACCTGAAAAAAAGTTATTATAATTTATCCCAAATTTATTATCAGTGAGTTCATAGAATATAAACTCATTACTTTATCTATTATTAATTATTATAAGTAATAAGTTAATTTATAAATAAAAGTAAATATAAAAACCCTATAAACGTAATTTTAAAACAAACAAAAAATGTGAAGTTCTTTTTTTAATAAAACCCGAAACCCACCCAAAAGCCTAGGCCTGAAAGCCTAGGCTCGAAGTCCGAGCTCGAGCTCGAGCCCGAGCCAAAGCCTGTATACCCCTAGGGCCGGTCTTGAGCCACATCCCCCCAAAAAAGTCCGGCCTAGCCTGGCCCAATTTTTGGTAGGAGCCCAAAAGGCTTGGGCCAAGCCGGACCAAAGAAACAGTGGGCTAGTTTGGGCCGAGCCATTTTTACACCCCTAAGCTTAAATATATTTTTAGTTGATAATAAATTGAACAAAATAGTACATAGGCATAAATAAAACAGTTCTAAAAAGAGTAAAAAATACTCATAAAAGAATGAAAAACAACCTTCAATAAAAAAGGACATCAGACCTGTACAAAAAAATACAAACTTCTTGGAGAGAAGGACCCAACATTAATAAAATAAAGAACATGAAAAAAAAAGTAGCCTCATATGCTAATGCTCCGCAACCATCCACAAAAGAACAATTACCTCAACATCTGTTTTACAAAGTTGACATTTCTTGACCGAAAATGGTCACTCAGCATGATAAAATGTGGTAAACGGTGTCAAATTATGGTTTGCGAACAAATTTAAAATCAGATCTAGGAAGATGGTGGCAGAGTAACATTTTTATTTCCATGTCAAGGGCACCAAGATTTATCATCAGAAAACGAAACTTGCCGGATCAAAACCATTTCGTCGCCGAAAACGATAGTCGCTCCGTCACCAAAAACAAGAAAAAAAATGAAGCATAGAAAAGGACAAAAAAACTACCTAGAATTCAAATTGAAAAAAGGCAGAGAAAGAAGATAAAAGCAATGAAAAAATAAGAAAACAAGAAAAGAGAAAGAGAAAAAAAAAAAAAAAAGAACAGATGATCCAGGGTGTGGAGGACCGCCGCCTTCCTCTAAGAAAATCTAAAAAAAAAAAAAAAAAACTTTAATTGTTGTATTGTTAGAGAGAGTGACTGAGATTAAGTAATTTTCCCTACTTATCTCAATACCTAACGCGTGGTTAATTTTTAATTATTAACCAATCATGCCCCAGGGGCCAGGACTAGGCAATAAATTTTTTAAGCGAATGTTGAAATTCAGAAATAGCGGTGCCTTTTTGTCTTCTGCACTAATAAAGCCAAGTCTACGCCTGATCAGTTGTCTCCAATGAACTCGCCGAGTAATAGGAAATAACACGGTTTCGTTTGGATTAATTAATTATTTAATTATTTTATTTTGTTTATTTTTGTTGTTAGTAATTTTATTGTTATTTAGTCAAATATTATATTTTCGACTCCTCACATTGAGACGAGCTGAAAAAATAAATTTTTTTGATCAAAATATAAAAATATTTTTTTAAAAAAAATGCCAAAACAAGCAATAAAATCAAATTTTATTGTTACTTATTTTCATCTTTATTGAACATTTTTCATCTTTTGAACATATATTTTTATTTTTTTTGATTCATTATATCGAGACGATTTGAAAAAATAAAAATTTGGTCATTGGATGAAAAAGTTAAAAAAAAAAGAAAAAAAAAACTCAAAATTTATCCGAAACAGGTCCCATATCGGCATATAATGGGGTGTTTGGCAAAGCTATTCCTAGTAGTTTTTAGCTTTCTGTTATTAATTTTAATTATAAGATATAAATTTTTTAAATACCCACAATTTTTGCTATAACTAATAATTACTTTTTTTTTCTATTTCAACTACAAGTTATAATATTTATCAAGTACTCATAACTTTTAATACATGCTATAATTTGTAAGTTAGTAATTTCAGTAATACTAAATACTACCAATAATGATATGGTAGGCCCATCCAATACATGCGTGACATGTATTTCTTTACTGTTGTCCCTAATATAGGATTATTTTTTATAATTGTGAATACTAAAGGTGCATGCATTAAATTAATATATTGCATCAATATGTTAAAATGGCATTCTCTATACATTGAATAACTTCTAGAAGCTGTGATTTAAACATTACTTGTTGCCAAAGATGTTAAATTCTTGAAAAACGAAATCCCAAATTTGGGTTTTGAGATAGTAATTTACTAGAAAAAGCTCGTGTCACGTATGATTAAATTTATATAAAATTAGATGATTTAAATTTGTATAATATTTATTATTTTGTTAAGTTAATGAAGTTAAAAATATATATAATATTTTTAAAAAAGTAAAATACTAAATTTAAAAGTAAATATAAATAATTAAATATCATGAAACAAATAATATATATGCTATGGTTACAATATGAATACACATGCTATTTGTCGACAATCTTAAATATGTAATAAATATCACTAGTGTTAGCCCTCAACTTCTAGGCCGTGATACAACTCTGACAATCTAACCAAAAAAAGATTTTCCTAGTAAAAAGGGTTTAAAGCTCAAAACCTCACCAACTCTTTTAATAAACCATTTGAAAATAAAAGAATCAGATCCCCAAGAAAGGATTTCGAAATCCAAAAGAAACAAAAAAAATACTTTAGCAGGCTGACCAATCGATCGGTCTCAAGACCATGTTTTGAACTTTTTGAATAAAATTACATTCTTAGGAAAAGATCTTTTTGAGAAATGTATATTTGTATATGTAATTCTTGATACAATGATTTTTCACTTAGGTTAGTTAATAACCGTCTTGTAAGACCCTAAGGCCACACGTACTCTTGAAACTGTATGCATGTGAGACTATCGGGCATTGCCTTGGGTTTATTATCACTCGTTTGCAAGATTATATGTGTGAAATTGTTGGATCTTTGATGTTTGAAGATGGTTGGGAGTGTTTTCTCTATCTTTTCTTTTATGATTTATATGTGAAATTCTTTGAGAGGCTTCTATGGAAGTATTGTTGAAGTGTGGAAGGTTGGGATTGAAAATTTTCCTTTCAAAAAGGGTCCAGTATTGGACCGATTGATTGGTCTATCAATCGGTTTAACACTGCTCTCGGTAATTTCAGTCTGTGAGAGACCGATCAATTGGTCTTAAGACCAATTGATCTGTCAGCCTGCTGAAGCATTTTTTTGGGTTCTTTTGGGTTCCGAAATCCTTTCTTGGGGGATCTAATTCCTTTCTTTTCAAATGGTTTATTCAAAGAGTTGGTGAGGTTTTGAGCTTTAAAACCTTTTTACTAAGAAAATCTTCTTTTTGTTGGATTGTTGGGGTTGGATCACTGCACAGAAGTTGAGGGCGTGACAGATTGGTATCAGAGTTTTAGATTCGAATACCTAGGAACCGTGGAAATGGTTGATTCATTGCGTGAGAGTTTGCATTGATATGTGATATTTATGTCTTGGTGTGCTAGCATGAAATATCTTGGATATAACTTGACATTTGCATGCTACGTGGTATTTGGGTATAGAGATTTGATTTTTAGGATGCTGCATCTTGCCCTTGGGCAACCGGTCGACCAGTTTGGGATTTGAGTTAGAAAGGCGTTTGGCCAACGTCTGCTCTAACCAGAAATCCAAGCGAGTTACTTGGATTGACGTATTATTTCGATTAGTTCACCTCGTTATGTGTTGCATAAAGTATGTTAATGAGCTGATATGTGTTATGTGGTATCATGAGGAGAGACGGTATTGTCTGTGAGAGCTAAATGGGTTTAGACATTGTTATTGATATCTTTCTTTCGTTCTTTCTTATTTAGCGCGATGATGCCGAGACGTGGCAGAGGCCGAGCTCACGGGCGAGGTCGTGCATATACCCATGTTCCAGAAGAAGGGGACATATATGTCCCGCAGGAACAAGCGGGCGGCATTGAAGTTGTTTAGGAGATGCTCACGATCATGCAAGCGTTAGTTGATGCGGCTAGGATTGGAGCTACAGCTCCCGAGTCAAGAGCTACGGTAGCAATGAGAGAATTTTGGCGATTGGATTTTCTAACCTTTTTTGGGGAGTCGAACCCCAAAGTTGCTACGGAGTGGTTTGAGGTGACCACGATGATCTTTGATACCTTGGAGATAATGGAGGATGAGCTGAGGGTGAGGTTGGCAGTGTTCTAACTCCAAGAGGATGCTCTGGAGTGGTGAAAATTTGCTAAAACAATGGAGGAGGGCACGTGGGCCGCCTTCACTAGAGTTTTCTTGGAGAAGTATTTCTTGGGGCCTTCGAGGGATACATATTGGGAAGAATTTCTCTCCTTTATTCAAGGGAATCTGACAGTTGTCTAGCACGAGGTCAAGTTTGCGAATCTGTCGCGCTTTGCACCCAAAATGGTGGCAACGAAGGAGCTGCGCACTAAGCGGTTTGAGAGGAGCCTTTGGCCTTCGATCAAGAATTGGATTATAGCGTTGGGTTTTTGGGTCTACACAGAGCTTGTGGAGGCCGCTATCATGGTTGAGGATGCAATGACGGAGAGTCGCAAGCAGAGGGAGAGCAAACAACATCAGGGAGCTTCTGGGGCACTATCCGAGAGGCATTAGGTAAAGAGGTAGAAATAGAGAGGATCAGGTTCTTACCCTGTGGGATCTCATCCACAGCCACGATTGGCACCTGCACCCTGTCACGCTCCAAACTCTAGATCACATGAAAAGCCACAGAACAACAACCACAACTGCCCAAACAAAAGGGATAAAAACCCCAAAGCCCAAACAAAGCTAAAACTTTTATAAAAATGTACTACCAAGAGCTTATTTGATTTAAAAGAGTAGTCAAAGACTACAATTTGCGGCCCCTAAGCTAAACCTTTAAAAGAAACAAAATACAAGTTTTGAGATAAGAAAATCATTTCATTTTTTTTTTTAAAAGAAACTTAGGCCGTTCTCAAATATACCTTGAAGCACAAAAGTTTATATGAAACGAAAACCATTTGAAAATTCGATTTGCAATCGTTGAACCCAACAATGATAAACGTAGTAAGAAACTACGAAAAACAACAACCAACCCAAGGTTACTCTCAAAAGCATTAAAACATGCATACATTCATAATCATATCATATGTTTTACAACATGTTATCTCTAAACATGAAACATATACAGAAAGGTATAAACTACCTAAAAAGCCAAAACATCAGTCTTGTCCACAGCGACCTCCGGGCATCACCGGGTCAACCTACAGGACCGCGTTCACCTGAAAATATTTTACAGCAAAATTTCACACCGTGAGCCGAAGCCCAATAGAAACAGATAATAAAGCTGTAAAGCAGGTTATGCAATCATAAGCATACAGACTCAACCACAGGAGCCAAAAAAGTTTTTCCAAACCAAAATCACAAGTTTTCCATCAGACCAACACAACCCTCAAAATGGTTTTACTTCATAAAACCCCATATTTCCATCCTCAAAATTATGCATATCAACAATGCAAATAACATTTTCACAGTTAAAGAAAAGCAGTAACCAAAACGTTATTTTCCACCCGGATCACACACCGAGGAAGAGAAAAGATATTTTTCACTCGGAATACACACAGCTGAGGAAAATAAAACAGAAGCTGTAGTAAAGCAGTATGCTCCACTCGGGCAACACCCCCAAGGAGAAAGATAAAATAGTATCCACTCAGAACACACAGCCAAGGATAAAGTAAATGAATCCTATGTAGCGCTTCCGTCACATGGGGACAGAGGTTGCAACTACAGATTCCTGCCCCTTTACCCAATCCCTATACATCATAGGACCGGTTAGGTAAATGCAAGTTCTATACGAAGCACCATAACGTAACTGCTGACTTTACGAGCCCAAAACCCGAGAGACAAAAGCACTCAACCACTTTCTTTACGGGAACTACCCCGAAAGAACAAAAGGTACCTACTCTGTGCACGTTTTCGAACTTTCACCGAGGGAAACTCGTGCCACATCCCGCTATCCCGGTACATCTACGAATCATTTCACAAAAAATCGAACCATAGCTCAACTACGAAAAACATTTCCACAAAAATAGTTATACATCAACATGTATAAAAAGGGATCCAACGTCCATTAACATGGAGATTCACAAAGCATTTTCAAAATGTTTTTCCCTGTTTTCACAAAATATTTCAAAATCGAGCATCAACCCCAAGGATTAGCTCCAAACCTCCAAAACACAAAGTGTTGAGATTTTCCTTTCACAAAATCACCGTTTTCAAGAGCACCCTTTGAAAACTATAAAACCACAAGTCATATAATGTAATAAACCACGAAAAGCAAAAAATATGCTTTTTACCCGAAAAACTAAGGTTTAAACATAAATATGACATTTCATGCATTTTCTACCAGGTGAAAACACAAATAATTACATATTACTCCTTTATACAACAGTAGGATCTAGAATCCTACCTCGTTGAGCTAAAAATTCGACGTCTCAAAAACTAAACCTCGACAAAACGGGATGCTGACCGGATAGATGTGAAGCCCTCAGCACCAACATCATGGATCTGCTGTCCGTTTGCTAAAAACCGAGTCCTAGTCCCTCCAGATGCTAGAGAGAAGGTAGAGAGAACTGAAACTTAGCTTAGAAGCTAAGAATTTCTAAAATATCTCAAGTCTCTGATATTTATAAAAAGTGGCGCCAAGCCTCCACTGCTCGAACGCCCAAGCACCGCTCGAGCGGACCCCTGCCGACATACCACTCTGCCACCCCACCGCTCGAGCGGTCACCACACGGACAAACACTCTGCCACTAGCTCGCTCGAGCGCTCTCCCACCACTCGAGCGATCACCTTCCAGAACTACTCTCTAGCACCACCCCGCTCGAGCGCACACCCACTGCTCGAGCGGTCATCGCTGGGTGAAAACCTGAACCAAAGAAGCAAGATCAAACTTTAATCCCTACTCCCGTGAATACTTAAATCATTTCCAAAAATGAAACGGGTCAGGGTCT
>JAOTRH010429240.1:0-49429 GCA_034768845.1 Heliamphora exappendiculata | reverse complement strand
CCCCCCTTCAACGAATTCTATCCCCGAAATTCAACACTGAACGCAAGCCAAACACCAGCTCATCAATCAGCAACCATCTCTGATGCAAACCAACAATACTGCACAACAGCAAAAATGCCTTCGCAAATGAAACCCCAAACCTGTCGTCATACGAGGAAAACACGACTAAAAGATTCAATCTCCATACAGACTGCTCGCGCGGACAAGCTCCACCGACACCACTGTCATCCAGGAAACATCCCTGAAACTCTGGATCAAAATCTAGCTCACGCTGCCAAACCTCAAAACGCAACTCTTGCCGAATACAAATCATCCAGCGACTAATGCATCACAAAAAACCAATCTGTATGGAACTTGGTCCTAAACACTCTATTCCAGGCCAGGACATAGAGGCTACCACTTCGTTCCAGCTACCACAAACTGGCTCAATCACATTTCACCAAGCACACCAAGGACCATCTCCACAAGTCCAAACACACGACGTCAAGCCTTGACATCGGTCGCATGAAACCGCATGTTCCACGCACAAACTCTACTCGAGTTCTAACGATCACCAAACGATCACAGACCTTGATACCACATCATCACCATGTCGATGCCAACATCTCCATCACTGAAGCTGTCACGACGCTGATCCACGAGCAACAACACAAACACGCGACTCTAGAGAGAAGCTCTCTTACTCACCTGGACATCAAGGAACACATCTCGGCAAACCCTCAAACCGTCATTCCCAATTTGATCTTTCATCACAAGCTACTATTCTCACTAAGGAGAACATCAGGTGGTACACCATTGTCCTAGACAAGGTCTCACACAATCAAAAACCAATCCGGCATCACAGCCACAAGGTCACTTGACTCCAGCGAGTCACTCGACCAAACACGTCACGTAAAGAGAACATCTCATAGGTATCCAACAACCTTTATCAACTAAATCATAACTCCCGTGCAACAGCACAACATTACACATCTCAGCGTCTCGCTATCCAATCACTGATACCAAGACTACAGGTCAACCTCTGATCAAACACGATCTCTATCATCTGACAAAGCAAACATGATTCTCGTGCTCCAACAAGGCAAACAGATTGACAGGCATCTAGCATCAACTCCAACGCAGAACACATAAGTCAACCCCCTTGAGTCCTCATACTCGTCCGTCGGGAAACCAACCAAGACTTGCATCTTACACTTAGCAATTTCCTCACATCCAGAACACTCTTTCGTTCCTGACCAAATAATTGCATCGGTCCGAACAGGCCACGCCAACCGAGGCTTCTCCAACATCATACTATCGGGACCACCATCCATACAATCAACAGTTTTACCGTAGCACAACATTTACCACAGTTGATAATCACTCCTCGACTCCAAGAACTCTAAACAGTTCCAAGTCCTCAATCAGAACAAAAGGTCAGACTCACAAAAGTCTACCAGAAATCCACCATACGCATATCACAGCCGTACTGCTCTAAAAAAATTCTCGCTCTGCCACGAGCTAGAAACACAACCATATGCACACAATGGTCAACGATCCTCAACTGATCACTGCAAAAGAACTCTACGTCTCAACACCAACTCCTTTGTCTATCAAGAACAAACAACATCGGGAACACAACCCACATGACACAAACAAACCACACAAACTAGGTTACCACGACCTAGCATATTTACCCCACTCATACGTACTCTTTTACGGTCTTTCACCGTGGAAAAATACAAACCCCATCATGCAATTCTTTACGATTTCCAACCGCGGGAGAAATCGGATCCCAGGTTACACAGCTGCTGTCAACTCCGATTACGGTACTCAGACCATCAGCTACACCAAACTCTCAACTCTCAGACCTTATGCATGCCATCAATCTACATACCTGGTACCACACATCCCAAGGTGCTCAAAACCTCTCTCACAAGGTTGCGCCACACCACCTAACTCTTGCTAGGCACACTGCGATCACGTTATGGCCTCAAACCTGCTGTACAAGCAACTCTCACAGAAAGCATACAGCTCTAAGCAAAAGAAACTTGATCTAGAGACCTCTCATATGGAGTTACTAATAACTCCAACAACCATGCAGACATCTTCTGCACTTCTTCTCTCAATGCACACATCAATCACAGGCATTGTACCCTACGATTTCTCACCTATCACCCCATGCAAGCCAAACCACACGGTATACTACTGAACCTAATCACTCCATACTTTGTTCCAATGAGCGAACATCATACTCATCTCTGAACCTAAGGTGGAACACAAGCAACTCCCAGACATATCATACTCAAGATACATCATCTCAGCACTAAGCCAACCACATGCACTCAGCATGATTCCCAGACACGATCTCCAGATCACTAAGATATCGAACAAACCACGAACCTGCATTCCCGTAGGAATCTCACGGAACTGATACTCATCGCATAATGAATTCAGAGCCTAAACCCTTACACATTCCAACATTGTCGCGACCCATACTCTACCCAGCATATCTACAAATATCCTTGAGGTCTCGCACTCGAAACTCAATTCTCAAACCTCAAAAGGTATACAACGTCCCAGGTCAACAAAACCACTAGGACTACCAACAACATCCTACCTAAGGAATGTCTCCAGAACCACTCATGTTCTGCTGTCTCAACACACACACGGCCAAGGATTATCACGCTCCCATCCACTATGTTCCCGTCCATACCCCATCCTGAGTACACGGCTCATGACATAGCATGGCTCAAGACGTACCTAATCCATCACACGGCCAAACTCGACTCACTGAGGAGTTCCACAACATACCAGGCGATCGATGCTCAACCCATAACCATACCTCTAAACTGATAACAATTGAGTCGCAATAACCAAACCCAAACCACGGTCTCATCACCTCTAAGGGAATACAGGTTATAAATAAAAGAAAACATGAAACACGATAACCTAAGGTCGATCTATCATGTTATATCTACCACATACCACATAATCATGCTAATACATAGCCACAATGATTATGCAGACACAACACCAATACCAAGGAGAACCAAAAAGAATGACGCGTCATTTAGGACAACCCACTTAGATTTCTTGCTAGAAATCATGTCCGCAAAATGCTTTTTTAACTTCGCTCCCAAGTTTGTTATTTCAAACACAAGACTAATCAATCCTAAGGTCCAACCTCCATACTCACATATCCACAATATACTCCACACACAGGTAACCACGCACACACATATCTTTCCTCACAAGGTAACACACCCTCTTCTCACAGCTCATAGGTATTCGAATCCAGAGCTCTGATACCAATTTATCATGCCCCAAACTTCAGGTCACGTGAAAAGCCACCAAACAACCATCACAACCGCCCAAACAATGCTAAAACCTTCATAAAAATGTACTACCGAAGGTTTTATGATTTAAAAGAGTAGTTAAAGACTACGATTTGCGGCCCCTAAGCTAAACCTTTAAAAGAAACAAAAATAAGTTTTGAGATAAGAAAATCTTTTCTTTTTTCTTTTTTGAAAGAAGCTTAGGCTGCTCCCAAATATACCTTGAAGCACAAAAGTTTATATGAAACGAAAATCATTTGAAAATCCATTTTGCAATCGTTGAACCCAACAACGATAAACGTAGTAAGAAACTATAGAAAATAACAACTAACCCAATGTTACTCTCGAAAGCATTAAAACATGCATACATTCGTAATCATATCATATGTTTTACAACATGTTATCTCTAAACATGAAACATATACAAAAATGTATAAATTACCTAAAAAGACAAAATATCAGTCGTGTCCACAGCCACCTCCGGGTGTCACCGGGTCAACCTACAGGACCACGTTCACCTGAAAAGGTTTTACAACAAAATTTCATATCATGAGCCGAAGCCCAATAGAAACAGACGATAAAGCTGTAAAGTAGGTTATGCAATCATAAGCATACAGGCTCAACCACATGAGCCAAAAAGGTTTTTTCAACCCAAAACCACAAGTTTTCCATCATGCCAACACAAGCCTCAAAACGGTTTTACTTCATAAAACCTCACATTTCCATCCACAAAACCATGCATATCAACATGCATATCAATAATGCAAATAATGTTTTCATAGTTAAAAAAAAGCAACAACCAAAATGTTATTTTCCACCCGGATCACACACCAAGGAAGAGAAAAGATATTTTTCACCTGGAACACACACAGTCGAGGAAAATAAAACAGTATGCTCCACTCGAGCTACACCACCGAGGAGAAAGATAAAACAGTATCCACTCGATACACACAACCGAGGATAAAGTAAATGATTTCTATGTACCGACTCCGTCACATGGGGACAGAGGTAGCAACTACAGATTCTTGCCCCTTTACCCAATTCCGAAACATCATAGGACCGGTTAGGTAAACGCAAGTTCTATACGAAGCACCATAACGTAACTGCTGACTTTACAAGCCCGAAACCCGAGGGACAAAAGCACCCAACCACCTTCTTTACGGGAACTACCCCGAAGGAACAGAAGGTACTTACTCTGCGCACGTTTCTGGACTTTCACCAAGGGCAACCCGTGCCACATCCCGCTATCCCGGTACATTTATGAATCATTTCACAAAAAACCAAACCGTAGCTCAACTACGAAAAATCTTTCCACGAAAATAGTTATACATCAACGTATATAAAAAGGGATCCAGCATCCATCAACACGGAGATCCACAAAGCATTTTCAAAATGTTTTTCCCTGTTTTCAAAAATATTTCAAAACCAAGCCTCAACCCCAAGGGTTAGCTCCAAACCTCCAAAATACCAACTGTTGAGATTTTTCTTTCACAAAACCAACGTTATCAAAAACACCCTTTGAAAACCATAAAATCACAAGTCATATAATGCAATAAACCAAGAAAAGAAAAAAATATTCTTTTTACCCAAAAAACCAAGATTTAAACATAAAAATGACATTTCATACATTTTTTACCTGGTGAAAACACAAATAATTACCTATTACTCCCTCATACAGCAGTAGGGTCTAGAATCCTACCTTGTTGAGCCAAAAGCTCGACGTCTCAAAAATTAAACCTTGACAAAATGGGATTCTGACCAAATAGATGTGAAGCCCCCAGCACCAACATCATGGATTTGCTGTCCGTTTGCTAAAAATCAAGCCCCGGGCCCTCCAAAAGCTAGAGAAAAGGTAAAGAGAACCGAAACTTAGCTTAGAAGCTAAGAATTTCCAAAATATCTCAAGTCTCTGATACTTATAAAAATTCACGCTAGGCCTCTACCACTCGAGCGCCCAAGCACCGCTCGAGTGGACCCCTACCGACATACCACTCTGCCACCCCACCGCTCGAGTGGACCCCTACCGACATATCACTCTGCCACCCCACCGATCTAGCGCCCAAGCACCGCTGGAGCGGTCACCACACGGACCAACACTCTGCCACTAGCCCGCTCGAGTGCTCTCCCACCGCTCGAGCGGTCACCTGCCAGAACCACTCTCTGGCACCACCCCGCTCGAGCGCACACCCACCGCTCGAGCGGTCATTGCTGGGTGAAAACCTGAACCAAAGAAGCAAGATCAAACTTTAATCCCTACTCCCGTGAACACTGAAATCATTTCCAAAAATAAAACGGGTCAGGGTCTCACACACCCTCTATGGGTTCGTCTGAGTGTTTTGAACGTTAAGAGATCGTGTGTTACATGTGTAAACAGTTAGGACATCGTGCTAGGGATTGCACGTAGAGAGGATAGCAGTAGAACCAGACTCAGGGGATGGCCCCATTTTCATGTCTTCAATGCGGTCAGTCGGGACACATACTTTGAGATTTTCCTCAAGGAAGGAGTGGTTAAGGTGGTTTAGAAGCACACCAGGGGTAGACATCATTGGGATGACAAGGTTATGGCCAGTTGCAGCAGCAGTCGGGGGTACAAGTCGGCAAGGATTGTATGAGGGGCTACTTCAGCCCAGTCAATAAGGCAGTCGGGAGGTAGGAGAATAGTGGGCAGAATCAGGGATGAGTGTACGCCCTCATAGAGCCTAACACTTTAGTGGCACCTCTCGTACCAGACATCGTTGCTAGCCCGTCGATCATTCGAGGTACCGTTCTTAGGATAATGTTCTTGAAGACACGAGAGCACTGCATTCATTCATCTCATCTACATTTACATCTGGATTGGGGTTAGAGGTAGACGTATTGGGTAGCGCATTGTGTGTAGAGACACCGATTGGTGGGGCTACCATGTTGAGACATGTGTGTAGAGCCTGTGAGATAGAGGTCGCCGACTTCCATCTAGTATTTGATTTCATTCTGCTCGATATGGTCCCTTTTGATATCATCCTAAGGATGGATTGGTTAATCACATTTCGTGCCTTCATCAACTGTGACCGACGTCGAGTGTTTGCTTGCACTCGCAGAGAGAGATGCCTTCTATTTTGTGGGCGACCAAGATGATGGTTTAGTACCTAGACCTCCTTGTTCATGGGACTAAGGCAATCTCAACCTTCTTTTCGTAACCTTGTCTATGAGTGAGATCTTCTTGACCCATGAAGATTTTTCTCCTATGGTCTGCGAGTTTTCACATGTTTTTCCAGATGATCTGTTTGAGCTTCCGCCACGATGGGAAGTGGAGTTTTCTATTGACCTTATTCTAAGGACCGCCTCCATTTTTATGCCCTCATACCATTTTGCACCAGCCAAGCTGCTAAAGCTGAAAGTGCAAGTCCATGAATTGTTGGACAAGGGTTTTATTCGTTCTAGTGTGCCGCCTTGGAAATCACCGGCGTTGTTTGCAAATAAAAAGGATGGATCCTTACGCCTTTGTATAGATTACCATAAATTGAACCATGTGACTGTTACAAAAAAGTACCCTATGCCTTGTATCGACGACTTGTTTGACCAATTGAAGGGTTCATGTTGTTTCTTGAATATCGAGATCAAGTTACCATTAGTTGAGAGTCAAGGAGGTAGACATCCCAAAGACCGCTTTTTGTACCCAGTGTGGGCACTTTGAGTTTTTGGTCATGCCATTCGGGCTGACTAACGCACTGGCAACATTGATGGATCTCATAAACTGTATCTTTCACCCGTACCTCGATAGTTTTGTGGTAGTGTTCGTAGATAACATCCTTATCTATTCACTATCTGAGGAGGCGCATGGGGGGCATCTTCGGATTGCTCTACAGTTGTTGCGGGAGCATCAATTATATGCAAAGTATGATATGTGTGAGTTCTGGTTGTTCGCGGTGAAGTTTCTAGAGCATGTAGTTTCGGGAGATAGAGTAGCAGTGGACTCCTCTAACATTGAAGTGGTAATATGTTGGGAGAGGCCAAAGAATGTATTCGAGATTCAAAGATTTTTAGGCTGAGCAGGTTACTACTGACGATTTGTGAAAGATTTTTCTACACTTGCAGCACCTATGACATGCCTCACGTGGAAGGGAGTTAAGTTTGTGTGGACAGAGAGTTATGAGTTCATCCTCTAGACCTTGAAGGAAAGATTGACTTGTGCACCTATCCTGATTATACAGGATAGAGGACTTAGCTATGCTATGTATTGTGATGGGTCACATGAGGGACTAAGTTGCGTGTTAATGCAAAAAGGCAAGGTGGTTGCCTATGGGTTGAGACAATTGAAGATCCATGAAAAGAATTACCCTACCCATGATTTTGAGCTCGTAGTGGTGGTCTTTGCTCTAAAGACTTGGAGGCACTATTTGTATAAAGAACGCTTTGAAGTATTTATTTTCACAAAGCACTTGAACTTGCGTTAGAGAAGATAGATGGAGTTCTTGGGAGATTACGACTTTGATCTACAGTACCATCCGGGCGTGGTCGCCGATGCCCTCAGTTGAAAGTCCTTGAGTTCGATAGCTCACGTTGCCATGAGAGAGTGAAGTATTCTTAGGGAGATTGTCGAGTTTGATTTATGCCTTGGTGAGCTGGGTGAGTGTGCTATGTTGTTTATTGCGGTGTTTGAACTCGCCCTCGTCCAGCGTGTTGTGGAGGCTCAGTGACAAGAAGCAAAAAGTTTGGTGTTTAAAGAAAGAGTTTTGAGCGACGAGGATGCCAAGGAGTGAACTATCCACTTCGACCAGAGTTTGAGGTTTACCAGGACGGTCTTTATGCCAGAATCATGTCGTGGTGACGTGCTTCGTGAGTTTCATCACTCTCATTTGGTGGTGCATTCGGGAGGCACTAAGATGTACCATGATATGTGTAGCCAGTTTTGGTGGAGGGAAATGAAGAAGGATGTTGCTCTATTTATTTCGTGTTGCCTTACTTGCCAACAAGTGAAGGCCAAGCATCAGAGGCCGGCAGGTATGTTGCAGCCTTTACCAGTGTCTGAGTGAAAGTGAGAGAACATAACCACGGACTTTGTGTTGAGACATCCTAGGTCACTGAGGGGGCATGATGTTGTTTGGGTTGTGGTGGACAGATTGACCAAGTCTACGCACTTTCTTTCTATTCGCATGACGGATTCGGTTGATAAGCTTAGCAAGCTTTATGTGAGTGAGATTATCAGACTCCACGAAGTACCTGTTTCTATCGTCTTAGATCGAGATTCCCGTTTCAAGTCACCCATTTGGCAAAGTTTGTAGCCTGCCATAGGATAAGTCTACTTCTCTGTACAGTTTTCCACCCTCGGACCGATGGCTAGTCGGGATACTCGAGGATATATTGAGACCATGTGTGCTAAACTTTCTTGTGTCATAGGAAGACCATTTTCTATTAGTAGAGTTTTCCTACAACAACAGTTACCAGTCGAGCATTGAGATGGTGCCCTTTGAGACATTATATGGTAGACTTTGTAGGTCACCCGTCAATTAGACAGACGTTGGGGAGAAGGTGGTGTTGGGGCCTGAGCTTATACATGTGACCATACAAAAGATCATCGCCATTCGTAAACCTTTAGTAACAGCGTAGACTCGTCAAAAGAGCTATGTAGATAAGAGGAGGAGACCGTTAGCATTTGAGGTGGGAGACCATGTGTTTTTAAAGGTCTTGCCACGAAAGAGTTTGATGAGGTTTGCGAAGAGTGGAAAGCTATCACCGCATTTTATCGGGCCATTTGAGATCCTTCGCAGGATTGGAGAGGTAGTCTATCACCTCATTTTGCCACCGCAGTTGGCATCCGTTCACAACGTTTTTTATGTGTCCATGTTGCGCAAATATGAGCTTAACCCGTCTCATGTCCTAGATTGGACCGAGTTGAAGGTAAAGGATGGCATTACCTACGAGGAGAGACCGGTGAAAATTCATGACACCAAGGAGCAAGTCCTACCTACGAGGGAAGACCATCGCATATGTAAAAGTTTTGTGGCTTCACCACGGCATTGAAGAAGCCATGTGGGAGCGAGAGTCGAAAGTTCATGAGAAGTATCCCGAGTTGTTTGATTCTTGATGTATGCCTAATTTCGGGGACAAAATTTCCTAAGTGGGAGTGGTTGTAGGGACCTGACCTTTGTAATTCCAAAAGATTAATTAAAACTCATTATGATGTGTTCGGTGGGACGTTCAATTTCGAAAAAGAATTTAAAATTTGATCATGGTTTGATTATTGATAATAATTATGGGCTTGTTTATGCATAAGATTAATTATCGTGAGTTATTTGAATGAGTCTCGAGGTGTTGGAACAAAATTTTGAATCTATGTACTTTTTCTTTCCTAAGTGTGCCTTTCAGTGAGGGACCGATCGGTCTATAATAGAGGGCGACTTTAGGTTTGGGTTTTTGGTTTTTTCTTTCATTCCAACCTTCTCCTTCTCTCTCTAGAATAAAAAGAAACCCTTAGAGTTAGATTTGGTGGTCTCCTAGAGCATTTCTAGCTCCTCAAAAGTCAATTTCTTGCCTTTCTCTCGAGTGAGCACCCATTGGAGAGTGAAGGCACATGCTAGAGGCTCCACCATTGTCGCTTGGTTGGAGATTCTGTGGATTGGAGCTTGTTTGGGTTGTTTTCTCATAGCTTGATCATCAGAAGGTAGAATTTATGACTGTCTATAAAAATTTGTCTAATATGCGTTGTATATTTTGGAAACCCTAGGTTATGATTTGGGGTTAAAGCATGCTAAATTTTGTAATTTTGGATAACTAAAGATGTTTTGATCTTGGTAGTATCATGTAGGAACCTTTAATTTGCATTTTAAAAAATTAGGGTTTGGTGGTTATCTAGAATCATAGAGATTTGGGAGTTTTGGGATTGTTAGACCCGAATGGTGAAATTGGTTGAATTTTTGACAAATTGGGACTCGTATTACCATATTGTTATGTAAATTTCATGAATCTTGGGGATAAATGAAAATGGAGTAATGTTGGGTTGGAAAATTTGAATCAATTTCATGAATTGGGCGATGTGATTGATAGCATGTGAAAAGGGAATTGAATGTATCTCCTTGTGTTAATTCAAGTATAAAATAGATAATGATATTTGAATTGTTGATAATGATGTTGAGTTTGGCGAGAGGAACCGGGTTGACGGTTGGACTCGCGTTGGTCTAATTGTGAATGAATTAATTAAAGTACCGTATGAATGTATTGAATAATTAAGTTTGAGCACGAGTTGCTCTTCGGTGAAAAACCAAAAACTTGCGTAATATAAAGTAGGTCCTTTCTTCAGGTTAATCCCCGTAAAAGCGTGCTCTTGGGTGGCCCATCCATTGATGTTTCGAACAGAAATCGAAAATGTACGCTTTTACGGGGATTAACCTGAAGAAAGGTAGGAGAATAGTGGGCAGAATCAGGGATGAGTGTACGCTCTCATGGAGCCTAACACTTCAGTGGCAGCTCTCGTACCAGACATCGTTGCTAGCCCGTCGATCATTCGAGGTACCGTTCTTAGGATAATGTTCTTGTAGACACGAGAGCACCGCATTCATTCATCTCCTCTACATTTACATCTGCATTGGGGTTAGAGGTAAACGTATTGGGTAGCGCATTGTGTGTAGAGACACCGATTGGTGGGGATGCCATGTTGAGACATGTGTGTAGAGCCTGTGAGATAGAGGTCGCCGACCGCCATCTAGTATTTGATTTCATTATGCTCGATTTGGTCCCTTTTGATATCAACTTAAGGATAAATTGGTTAATCACATTTCATGCCTTCATCGACTGTGACCGACGTCGAGTGTTTTCTTGCACTCGCAGAGAAAGATGCCTTTCACTTTGTGGGCAACCAAGATGATGGTTTAGTACCTAGACCTCTTAGTTCATGGGACCGAGGCAATCTCAACCTTCTTTTCGTAGCCTTGTCTATGAGTGAGACCTTCTCGACATATAGAGATTTTTCTCCTATGGTCTGTGAGTTTTCAAATGTTTTTCCAGATGATCTGTTTGAGCTTCCGCCACGATGGGAAGTGGAGTTTTCTATTGACCTTATTCTAAGAACCGCCTCCATTTTTATGCCCTCATACCGTTTTGCACCAGCTGAGCTGCTAAAGCTAAAAGTGCAAGTCCAGGAATTGTTAGACAAGGGTTTTATTCGTCCTAGTGTGCCTCCTTGGAAAGCACCGGCGTTGTTTGCAAAGATAAAGGATGGATCCTTACGCCTTTGTATAGATTACCATAAGTTGAACTATGTGACTGTTACAAAAAAGTACCCTATGCCTCATATCGACGACTTGTTTGACCAATTGAAGGGTTCATGTTGTTTCTTGAAGATCGAGATCAGGTAACCATTCGTTGAGAGTCAAGGAGGTGGACATCCCAAAGACCGCTTTTCGTATCCAGTATGGGCACTTTGAGTTTTTAGTCATGCCATCTGGGCTAACTAACGCACTGGAAACATTCATGAATCTCATGAACCGTATCTTTCACCCGTACCTCGATAGGTTTGTGATAGTGTTCGTGGATAACAGCCTTATCTATTCACTATCTGAGGAGGCGCATGAGGGGCATCTTCGGATTGCTCTACAGTTGTTGCGGGAGCATCAGTTATATGCAAAGTATGATAAGTGTGAGTCCTAGTTGTTCGCGGTGAAGTTTCTAGAGCATGTAGTTTCGGGAGATGGAGTAGCAGTGGACTCCTCTAACATTGAAGTGGTAATATGTTGGGAGAGGCCAAAGAATGTATTCTAGATTTAAAGCTTTTTAGGCTTAGCAGGTTAATACTGACGATTCGTGAAAGATTTTTCTACACTTGCAGCACCTATGACATGCCTCACGTGGAAGGGATTTAAGTTTGTATGGACAGAGAGTTATGAGTTCATCCTCTAGACCTTGAAGGGAAGATTGACTAGTGCACCTATCCTGATTATACCGGATAGAGGACTTAGCTATGCTATGTATTGTGATGGGTCACATGAGGGACTAAGTTGTGTGTTGATGCAAAAAGGCAAGGTGGTTGCCTATGGGTTGAGATAATTGAAGATCCATGAGAAGAATTACCCAACCCATGATTTGGAGCTCGCAGTGGTGGTCTTTGCTCTAAAGACTTGGAGGCACTATTTGTATAAAGAACGCTTTAAAGTATTTATTTTCACAAAAGGACTTGAACTTGCGTTAGAGAAGATGGATGGAGTTTTTGGGAGATTACGACTTTGATCTACAATACCATCCGGCCAAGGCCAATGTGGTCGCTGATGCCCTCAGTCGAAAGTCCTTGAGTTCGATAGCTCACGTTGCCATAAGAGAGTGAAGTATGCTTAAGGAGATTGTCGAGTATGATTTATGCCTGGGTGAGCTAGGTGAGTGTGCTATGTTGTTTATTGCGGTGTCTGAACCCGCCCTCGTCCAGCGTGTTGTGGAGGCTCAGTGACAAGAAGAAAAAAGTTTGGTGTTTAGAGATAGAGTTTTGAGCGACGAGGATGCCAAGGAGTGAACTATCCACTTCGACCAGAGTTGGAGGTTTACCGGGACGGTCTTTATGCAAGAATCATGTCGTGGTGACGTGCTTCGCGAGTTTCATCACTCTCATTTGGTGGTGCATCCGGGAGGCACTAAGATATACCATGATATGTGTAGGCAGTTTTGGTGGAGGGAAATGAAGAAGGATGTTGCTCTATTTATTTCATGTTGCCTTACTTGCCAACAAGTGAAGGCCAAGCATTAGAGGCCGGTGGGTCTATTGCAGCCTTTACCAGTGTCCGAGTAGAAGTGAGAGAACATAACCATGGACTTTGTGTTGAGACATCCTAGGTCGCTGAGGGGGCATGATGTTGTTTGGGTTGTGGTGGACAGATTGACCAAGTCTGCGCACTTTCTTTCTATTTGCATGACGGATTCGGTTGATAAGGTTAGCAAGATTTATGTGAGTGAGATTGTTAGACTCCACGGAGTACCCGTTTCTTTCGTCTTTGATCGAGATTCCCATTTCAAGTCACGCATTTGGCATAGTTTGTAGCCCGCCATAGGATAAGTCTACTTCTCTGTACGGCTTTCCACCCTCAGACCGATGGTCAGTCGGGATACTCGAGGATATATTGAGAGCATGTGTGCTAAACTTTCTTGGGTCAAGGGAAGACCATTTTCTATTGGTAGAGTTTTCCTACAACAACAGCTACCAGTTGAGCATTGAGATGGTGCCCTTTGAGACATTATATGGTAGACTTTGTGGGTCACCCGTCTGTTAGACAGATGTTGGGGAGAAGGCAATGTTGGGGCCTGAGCTTATACGTGTGACCACAAAAAAGATCATCGCCATTCGTAAACATTTAGTAACAGCACAGACTCGTCAGAAGAGCTATGTAGATAAGAGGAGGAGACCATTAGCATTTGAGGTGGGAGACCATGTGTTTTTAAAGGTCTCGCCACGAAAGAGTTTGATGAGGTTTGCGAAGAGTGGGAAGCTATCACCGCATTTTATCGGGCCATTTGAGATCCTTCGCAGGATTGGAGAGGTGGCATATCACCTCGTTTTGCCACCGCAGTTGGCATCCGTTCACAACATTTTTTATGTGTCCATGTTGCGCAAGTATGAGCTTAACCCGTCTCATGTCCTAGATTGCACCGAGTTTAAGGTAAAGGATGACATTACCTACGAGGAGAGACCGGTGAAAATTCATGACACCAAGGAGCAAGTCCTACCTACGAGGGAAGACCATCGCATATGTAAAAGTTTTGTGGCTTCCCCACGGCATTGAAGAAGCCATGTGGGAGCGAGAGTCGAAAGTTCATGAGAAGTATCCCGAGTTGTTTCATTCTTGATGTATACCTAATTTCGGGGACAAAATTTCCTAAGTGGGAGTGGTTGTAGGGACCCGACCTTTGTAATTCCAAAAGATTAATTAAAACTCGTTATGATGTGTTTGGTGGGGGCGTTCAATTTTGAAAAAGAATTTAAAATTTGATCATGATTTGATTATTGATAATAATTATGTGCTTGTTTATGCATAAGATTAATTATCGTGAGTTATTTGAACGAGTCTCGAGGTGTTGGAACAAAATTTTGAATCTATGTACTTTTTCTTTCCTTAGTGTGCCTTCCAGTGAAGGATCGATCGATCGGTCCCGAAACCGACCGATCGGTCTATAATAGAGGGCGACTTTAGGTTTGGGTTTTTGGTTTTTTCTTTCATTCCAACCTTCTCCTTCTCTCTCTAGAACAAAAAGAAACCCTTACAATTAGATTTGGTGGTCTCCTAGAGCATTTCTAGCTCCTCAAAAGTTGATTTCTTGCCTTTCTCCCGAGTGAGCACCCGTTGGAGAGTGAAGGCACATGTTAGAGGCTCCACCCTTGTCGCTTGGTTGGAGATTCTATGGATTGGAGCTTGTTTGGGTTGTTTTCTCATAGCTTGAGCATCAAAAGGTAGGATTTATGACTGTCTATAAAAAAATTTCTAATATGCGTGTATATTTTGAGTTTATATGTGATAGTGTGAAAAATCTATATTTTGGAAACCCTAGGTTATGATTTGGGGTTAAAGCATGTTAAATTTTATAATTTTGGATAACTAAAGATGTTTTAATCTTGGTAGTATCATGTAGAAACCTTTAATTTGTATTTTAAAAAATTAGGGTTTGGTGGTTATCTAGAATCATAGAGATTTGGGAGTTTTGGGATTGTTAGACCCGAATGGTGAAATTGGTTGAATTTTTGACAAATTGGGACTCGTATTACCATATTGTTATGTAAATTTCATGAATCTTGGGGATAAATGAAAATGGAGTAATGTTGGGTTGGAAAATTTGAATCAATTTCATGAATTGGGCGATGTGATTGATAGCATGTGAAAAGGGAATTGAATGTATCTCCTTGTGTTAATTCAAGTATAAAATAGATAATGATATTTGAATTGTTGATAATGATGTTGAGTTTGGCGAGAGGAACCGGGTTGACGATTGGACTCGCGTTGGTTTAATTGTGAATGAATTAATTAAAGTACAGTATGAATGTAGTGGATAATTAAGTTTGAGCACGGGTTGCTCTTCGGTGAAAGACCGAAAATTTGCGCAATATAAAGTAGGCCCTTTCTTCAGGTTAATCCCCGTAAAAGCGTGCTCTTGGGTGGCCCATCCATTGATGTTTCCAAGAGAAATCGAAAATGTACGCTTTTTGTGTCGGGCTATAGAATGGATATTTATTCATTAGGTCTCGCGTGGCCCAGCGGTGATAAATACACCTGGGTCTATAGGCGTCGTTCAGCCTTGGTACTTAATTTACTCAATAAATGAAATCGGTTTGGTGAGCCATATGATGAAAATGATAAATGAAATATTTTTGGAGGAACCTTGATGATGGTTGTATTATGAGAAAATGGGAGAAAATGCATTCAAATGGGAAGTCATGGTGACCGGGTGGGTTTGAGATGATGGGATTACAGATCTCATTAATGTATGTTTTGGTTTTGAATATATAAAAGAAAACCAATTATATGAATGAAAATTTATTAGAAAGGTGGATTTGGTTTTTGGCTTAAACGTGTTGTGCATTCACATGATCATCCTTGCATATCATACATTTGTTCACATTTAGTCTATTTCCTACCAGTCTCGGCTCATATTGTTTAAAAAATCTTGCAGGTGATAACGGGAAGAAGGTGGTTAACTAAAGAGTTTGGTCTCAAGACCATGTTTTGAACTTTTTGGATAGAATTACATTCTTAGGGAAAAATCTTTTTCAGAAATATATATTTGTAGATGTAATTCTTGATACAATGATTTTTCACTTGGGTTAGTTGATAACCGTCTTGTAAGGCTCTAAGGCCACACGTACTCATGAACTGTATGCATGTGAGATTATCGAGCATTGCTTTGGGTTTATTATCACTCGTTTACAAGGTTAATTCTATGTGTGAAATCGTTGGATCTTTAATGTTTGGAGATGGTTGGGAGTGTTTTCTCTATCATTTCTTTTATGATTTGTATGTGGAATCCTTTAGGAGGCTTGTATGGAAGTATGGTTGAAGTGTGGAAGTATGTTTGAAAATTTTACTTTCAAAAAGGGTCCAGTATTGGACCAATCGATCGGTTTAACACTGCTCTCGGTAGTTTCAGTCTGTGAGAGACCGATCAATTGGCCAGCCTGCTGAAGCATTTTTTTGATTCTTTTGGGTTCCAAAATCCTTTCTTGGGAAATATGATTCCTTTCTTTTTAAATGATTTATTCAAAGAGTTTGTGAGGTTTTGAGCTTTAAACTTTTTTTACTGAGTAAATCTTTTTTTGGTTGATTGTCAAAGTTGGATCATGGCCCGGAAGTTGAGGGCGTGACAATTAGCACTATTGTTATAACACCAAATTTAAAATTATGATTCGAATAAATTTATAAATGTAGCAAAAAATTTAAATTGTACAAATGTTATTTAAATCAGTCAATTTTTAGCACAAATCTCACGCCGTAAGAGTGAGATTTGTAAAATATGAATTAAGGTTTTACATTTGATTTATTATTGATTATAAAATATTATAAAGCTTTTAAAATTAAAATTTTAACCCATTTTTTAAAACTTCTAAATTTCTATGATGAAACAATATGTGTTATGACATTGTTGGTTCTCCAATTATTATTCTCTATCTAAATTTTATATATTCTGTCACAAATATATTAGTTCTTTACCTATCAATTTTTAAAATATTTGTTTATAATTTTTTTTAAAAATAATTACATCACGTTATATATAGAATATAGTTATTGCGCTTGTTTGAGATTAATTGAGATTAAAATTTAATCTATCCACATGTTATTTTTAAAATTTAATATTTGTGTCCCCAGCTTACCATGAACTGATTGCTAGAATTAAAAGACATGTTTGATTAACTAAATTAGACATAAGATTGAATTATATATATCATGAAATTATATTTTTTTTATTTGAATTCAACAAGTGGTGTGAGAATTATGCAGCTATTAGATAACTAATTACACAAAATGTGAAATATACATTGCATAAGATAATATGGTATTAATAATCTATTTATTACTAGTGTCATAGGACTACTTATTAAGTATGAATATATATTCTCTCATTGTTAATTCAATAAATCAAACAAGGTCAAAAAGTTAATTTTATCATTGGAGATTAATTAAACTTTTTTTTTAAAAAATTTAATTATATTTCTTCATATTTTATTTTTGTTAGGACTTTGTGCCGTTAAGTTTGACAATTCTATTCAATCAAAAATTCCTACGTTGCTAAGGAATTGAAGAGTTATGATTTTGTAAAACTCTTAGTTCAATTAGGTGACATGCTGTTGTGATTTAGATAGATTTTTTGTTTTAAATAAAACTCCTATAAGAATTATGAGTTTTAATATCGTTAAAAGTTTTGAGTTAAAATTATTATCATATCAAGACTGAAGTACAAGATCTAAAGCTCAGAGTACAAGTGTTTATCGATGCAGTTTCAAGCAGCGTACATAGTGTAGAATTTCTCTATGCCAGGTCATCGTTCGATCGGTAATAAGTTTGATCGAGCGAACAACTAGTAGTTTCAATTTTATTAAAACTCGAATTGTTATTTTTTCATTCCTATAAATATATGGGAGTGGTTTTAGAATTATGTGATTGAGAGAGTAAAAACAAATCAATACATGATCAACTCAGTTTAATAGTCCAACAATTCTCTCAAGTCTCGAAAATTTAACTTGAAATTCATACTTGCTTATCTTAGGTGGATTCCTAAGATTACCTTTGGTAGATTCCTAAGGTTGCTATCAATGGATTTTGTCAGTATGAAATATTGAGAATTCGATACTTAAAGTTGAAGAAGCAATAAGGATTCAGTGTAGGGGTGATCGAGTACAAAGAACAGTGCATGTGAATTCAGTAAGCAAAGCTTGAGGCGTCTAGGTTGAAGATTCAACTAAAGTTTGTAAGTGGTCTTGTAACTGTTCATTAGTAAAATATTTAATTTACTTGGACTTATATTAGTCTCCTGATTTTTACCCAATTTGAGATTTTTCACATAAAAAATCACAAGTGTCTTATTGTGTATAATTGTTTATTTTTAATATTGCTTGCGATTGCTTAGACATAGAATAAGTCAACGAAACACGTTATTCTCATTCTGCTGCACATAAAATAATTTAAATACTATTTTTTTATTTTGAAGAAATAAATTTCTTTAATTAGATATGTGGACACAAGAAGGCAAGAATATAAATGGAATTTTAAACAAAAGACCTAACTTAATTAATTTTGTTCCAACTTGTATCTATGGTTTCGTATAAATTATTAAAATACCTCCCTAACTCCTGGCAAACCATTTAAATTCTAGTAAATACCACATCTGTCCCTAGCAAACAACCCTAGGTCTCCAACTCAACAGTAAAGTTTCAAAAATATAGGAATCTTTGACTTTGTTGTAAGTCCTTACACTTTGAATTGGAGCAATTATTGAAATAAAAAAACTATCTATACAAATAAAAAATATAAACTATGCAAATAAACACATTGAATAGTTTTTGTCTCATTGGCAAAAAAGAGTAATATAGACAAATAAAAATAGAATAGAGAAGTGAGTACTGTCATAAAATAATAGCACAAAAAGTACTATATAAATAAATGGTCATACTAACTACCGTTCAATCGGCGGTGGACAATATGATAATGATAATAAAAAAATCAATATTAATACACATTTGGAGTTGGGGTTTATTACGTTCACAAATATCAATACATTTTACACAAATATCTATATACTTTGTACAAATATCTATATACTTTTTACATATTATCTACGATGGTTAGCATAATTCATAAGAAATCCGCGAAGAAAAGATACAAAATACAAATAATGGGTGTATTTTTCTTTGAAAGGAAAAATAAAACATAGACAAAGAGGAGAGTAGTTGGCTAACCTATATTTTATTTGGCAGTAACGTCATATGTCAAGAGTGTTGGGCTGTGTCTTGTATTCTACTGGGCCCATGCTTATTATATTATTTTTTGGTCTATATGTAATTGAGCTGGGGTACAATTAAGAGTTTATTAGAATTCTGTATGTATACGATTTATAGTAATATGGGCTAACTAGAATTCTTTAGGATTTCTACATGTGTACCTATAAATAGGATACTAATAGAGTTTTAGAGTGTAAGGTTGTAAGTCAGAAAATTGTGAGGCTATCTGGTAGAAAAAAAGGAGACGAGTACTGTACTCTTTCATATTCGACGTTAGTGAAATATTTTCTCTCTCTCGTGGACGTAAACCGGTGTTGGCCGAACTACGTAAATCCTCGATATTTATTATTTTCTGCTTTTTGTGTGTGATTTTTGCTTCCGTTCGTGTTCGGAGATTAGTGTTCAAATCCAAACAAATAGTATCAGAACCGAAAATTAAATATTGAAAACTGTGATGGATAATCGAAACAATGTATGATTTTTTTGATTTCGTATCGAATAAATCAAAAAATTATTTATATATTATTTACATTCGCACCAAAAAAAAGGGGCAGCATCGGCGTCATTGGCTTTGACAAAGGAGCAGCGGCAATTGGCACTGGTAATGTCTGTTCAGTGCAGCAACAGTACGGAGGCTGAACAGTGCTTGGTAATCCTTTTTTTTTGTCAATTCAAGGATTAAGTTTTTAAATGGAACTTGTTGGAAAGATTTAGATTTGAATTGATCTTTAAGGGTGGTTTTATCTAGGGCGGAGCAGTTTGCTAATTTACTAAAACCGAACAGATTGTGTTTACGAATTGATAAAGATTTGATTCAGAAGAGTTTTTATCCAATGTGGTTGATGTTTTGAAATCAATGATTGAAATTTATTTTGTTAAATTGGCTCGTATATATAACAAAATAATTCAATGAGAAGGTGTCTCCTAAGATTTTTCGACGCTGCGAATTTATCAGTACGATCATATTTTTTAATTTCTGCACCGTTTATTTGGATTGGATAGATTGGCATAGATTGAGATTGATCAGGTGTGATCGGGTACAATCAAGAGCGATCGAGTACAATAAGAATTGATTTGGGCTGCGTGGGACAAAGATTACACATATCTGCTATTGTGACTTGTTCAAATTGTGGGGATTGTTAGACACAAATCTAATGGCACTGAAGAGTTTCGGTTTCCTAATTGAACCTTTTAACGGCCACAACAACTTCACCTTGTGGTAGGAAAAGGTGAAGAATATATTGATGCGCGAAGGACTCATTAAGGCTCTCAGGAATAAGTTAGAGAAACCGAAAACGATGAAGGATGTAGACTGGGATGAGATGCGGGATTTGGCAAATAGCACGATTCAGTTATATCTCGGTAACAGCACTTTTTGGAAAGTCATCAACGAAAGCGATCTGACAAAATTCTAGGCTAAGTTGGAGAGTAGGTACAACTCCAAGACATTGACGAATCGATTGTTTTTAAAGAAACAGTTATATGCACTTCATGTGACAGAGAAAGCGAACTTTAAGAACCACTTGGACGAGTTCAACAAGATACTGACAGAATTGGACTCTATCGGTGTGAAGATCGAAGATGAGGATAAAGCAATTCTCCTATTGGTTTCCTTACCTCCATCATACGAGCATCTGAAGATTACACTGATGTTTAGGAAAGATACCGCTGGCTTAGATGAGGTTATTGCTGCTCTCATATTTCATGAGATGTTGAAGAAGAGGGAGAGTGACAGATCACAGGGAGAGGGAATCATGGTTGCATCAGGCAGTAGGGAAGTCAGACGTAGGGCGATAGTGAAGCAGGAGGGGTCCAAAAAGAAAGGTCGTTCCAAGTCGAGAGGTTACAAAGGGAAGTGCTATCATTGTGACAAGAAAGGTCATCTAAAGAGGAATTGTTTGAAGTACAAGGCGGATAAGAAAAAAGAACTATCATCAGAGACAGTAGTTACAGGGGGCTCCGATTATGAAGAATCAAAGGTGCTCACAGTTACTTCAGGTACGAAAAAGTCAGATTGGATATTAGTTTCTGGATATTTATTCCACATGTGTGCAGTCAGAGAGTACTTTGATATGTATCAGTCATGCGATGGGGATACTGTCAGGATGGAAAATAATATAGTGAGCAGAGTTGTCGGTAAAGGGACAGTGCAGTTCTACAAGCTTGATGAGACCGTTTTGATCTTGACTAGGGTTAGATATGTACCGAATCTAAGGTAGAACTTGATTTCTCTAGGGATGTTGGATTCGAGAGGTTGCGGGTTCTCATCTAGAGGTGGAGTTTTTTGGGTTTTAAAGGAAAACAGGGATGTACTGCAAGGACAGATGATTGACAACCTATACAGGCTTGTAGGGAATGTTGCGATAGGTGGATCTACTGTCAGATATCAGATGAATAGTATAGGTAGACGACATACGTGGAAAAGGTGTAAGGGTGATCATGGTGAACAATAGTTGCGAAAAAGCACACGGAATAGGCACAGGAGTACACGAAAGCAACGAGGTAGTACAAGTGCGCAGGTGAGTAAATCAAATGTTGTGTAGGATGCCGACAAGATGCAAGAGTGACAGTTGTTGGATGTTCATAGGAGAGGTCCGGGCAACGAGACTAATACTACAGACGTGATGGACATGTGTACACCTTAACAAAAGCGAGTCTCATTTGCTCTTGATTTGGTTAGTGGCGGTGATCTCTCTAGTTGTGTGCACAATGGGAAAAATATGGGGCCACGTTCTTCTACAAGGTAGTGAGCTGTCATGCCCCGACATTCGGGTCACGCGAAAGCCCACCAAAACTCCCATTTAAGGAAAAATAGGTTCTACAGTTGATAATCAAAATGTACAACTTTTAGATAAAAGATCCACACGGTTTAACTCTCATAAAACTGTAAATCATGCAATCTCATACATGAATAATAGTATCGCCTCTAGGCGTACAAAACCAGCCTCACACAGGCGTCACATGTGTAAGTACATGTCTCAAAAAGAAAAACTATAGCAAGTCTTCTATTACCTTTGCACTAGGTCAACTCATCGTACTCACCTGAAAAGGCTTTACAGCAAAATCCCACATTGTGAGCCGAAGTCCCAATAGAATATAGACAGTAAAACTGTAAAGCATGCTATGTAATCACACACACACAGGTTCAACCACGGGAACCAAAAATGTTTTCCTTCCAAAACCACAAGTTTTCCATCAAGCCTCCACAGACCTCAACAATGGTTTTATCTCATAAAATCCGCGTTTTCCATCCTTCAAACTATGCATATCATCCTAACAGATATCATGCCACAGTTAAGGAGAATGCTGTAAACAAACAGTAAGCTCAACTCGGGCTATACACAACCGAGGAGAAAAGATGTCAATGAAATTCTATGTACCGACTCTGCCCTATAGACAAAGGTAACAACTATAGACTCTCATCCATTACCCTGAACCCACAGGCTTGGTAATGATAAACTCTAGACGGAGTCACAACCACATACTCAATTTACGGGTCACTCCCGAGGGTCTAGAGCACCCACACAACAACTCAATTTAGGGGACCTGAGCCTGAGGGTACAGAGCACCCAATACACTCAATTTACGGAGACTAACCCGAAGGTACAGAGCACCTACGCTGCGCACGTTTCTAGACTTACATCGAGGAGCAATGGAAGCCTAACTCAACCAAATCCACTGTCACGGTACATCTAGGGATAACATTTAAAAACTTACAAAACAGTTTATACACCACATGTATAAAAAGAGATCCCATCCATCAAAGTTGAGATCAAAACCCATTTTCAACAAAACGTTTAAAAGGTGAGGCTTAACCCCGCGGGTTAGCTCCAAACCTCCAAAATTACGTTTTCCAACATTTTCACAAAATGCCTCGTTTTCAAACCTCCTTTTGAAAACCACGGATGTCAACACACCTGGATCATGCATACAACCGAGAAAAAGGCGTAAAAATCCCACTTTTACCCAAAAACCACGGTTACACATGAAAACCACGTTTTATGCATTTCTACTCGGCGAAAGCATACACAATTACATATATCACCCTAATACCGTAGTAGGGTCTAGAATCCTACCTCGGAGAGTCAAGAACTCGACGTCTCAAAACTGAACGGCATCAGAACGAGAATCTGACCAGATATATACGAAACCCTCGGCCCCGATAGCAAGGATCCACAAAGGAACCAACAAAAACCCAAGCCCCGTGTCCTCAAATCTAGAGAGAAGGAAGAGAAAAGAGAAACTTAGGATTGAAGAAAGGTTTTTGTGTCAAAAATTCCGCCACTGGTCCTTTTATAGAAAACAAAAATTAACATTGTCCAGTCCACCAAACTAGGGAGTTCAGTCGACCGAACTCCAGATCCAAGGTTCAGTCGACCAGACTATACCCGAGTCAACCGAACTTCACAAAAAGGCTACTGGAATTTTGGGTCTCGGTTTTGTGAAAAACAAACATGATTTTTGGTCCAAAACAAGCTAAACACCAACCAAACGAGCCTCTACCAAACCCTGAAAAACGTAAAACATATATACACATGCTGTTTTACAACTTTAAAGCATAAACCATGCATCGATGTTGTTCATATACTGGAATAAAAGCGTCACGTATATAAACAACTAAAAAGGTAAGGGTCAAAGTCTCACATGAGCTTTATAGGGCACCCGGGTTGGGGTGTAGGCACCTTAGTATAGAGGAGTGGGTCATACTGTTTGGGTGCGGTAGATCGACGACAACGACGACGGCAGAATCAACATCAACGCTGGTTATTTTTAGAGTGATTTGTAGAATTCAAACCAATGTGGAGACTGTTGGGATGTGTCCTGTATTCTATTGGGTCTATGTTTATTATATTATTTTTCGGTTTATATGTAATTGAGTTAGGGTGGAATTAGTAGTCCACTAGAATTTTTTATGTATAGGGTTTATAGTAATATAGACTTACTAAAATTCTTTAGGATTTCTACATGTGTGCCTATAAATAGGACACTAGTGAAGCCTTATAGTTTAAGGTTGTGAGTCAGAAAATTGTGAGGCTAGCTGGTAGAGAGAAGGGAGATGGGTGCTGTATTTTTTCACATTCGACGTTAGTGAAATATTTTTTCTCTATCTCGTGGACGTAGGCTGGTGTGGGCCGAACAACATAAATCATCGGCGTTGATTATTTTTTACTTTTTGTGCGTGGTTTTTTCTTTCGTTCGTGTTCGGAGATTGGCATTCAAATCTCAACAAAGAGAACAACAATATCACGCCCCAAACTTCGGGTCACGTGAAATACCCACAAACAACCAACCCGAGAATACACTTTCAATATAAACCATACATGCATTGTATATAACCGCCAAACGGCTTACATTACACGGTTCCAACGCCGAGAAAACAAGTTATAGCATACATGTTAAGGAAGAAACAAAAAGGAAGACTACAGCTATTCCATCTCTCCTACAACCCCGGATCAACCTGCGTGATCGGTACCAGAAAAATATTTCAAATCCCACATCGTGAGCCGAGGCTCAGTAGATACTAGACAACACATGCAATATAAACTAAACATGCTAGGAAAATGAGGTGCAGTTTTGGACTCTCTTTCAAGCCTTCAAAATAATTTTCACATACAAACCGAAAAGCGAGGATAATAACCATCTTTTGACTCACTCACAGGAGCCTTGAAAATAGTTTAAAAACGGTTTTTAGATTGCGATTCACACGACTCTAAAAAATAATTTAAAATTAATTTTATCCATCCCACAATGCAGTTCATACAATCCATGTGACTTCTAGGGCTGAACCCGAGGGACCGCAGCCCCGTCAATGCTTCCTCTCGGCCTCTCGCCGAAGGATCGTAACCCCAACGTCTTTTGCACGGCCTCTCGCCGAAGGACCGTAGCCCCAACGTCTTCTGCTCGGCCTCTCGCCAAGGGGCCGTAGCCCCAACCCAATATATCTTCTCGACCTCACGTCGAGGGACCATAGCCCCACCAAAAACACCGTTAACCAAAGCTAACATTCACATAACCACATATTCACCTATCCCATTCCATACACCTATGCATAACCTAACTAGAATTTAAATACATAAAATCACATACTATCACTACGTTTCACAAACCACGTCACATGCTACACACGCAACTCACACAATAGTTGCAACCCATGCAACATGCATCACATGCATCTGTTCCTCATAATCCATACATACATGCCTATAAAACTCTGCATTTTAAAGCATAAATCACGTTACACGTAACAATACCAAAACCATGCAATCCACTTACATAATTCGTACATAAATAAACAGTTATAAATGCACATAACCATGTATAAAAATACATCATGACACCACCCGCCATACAACCTAGCATCCACTCATATAGACAACCGACCACCCACAGAACCAAGCCTAACCCAAAGGCCAACGCTAAACCCCTCGAACCATGAGGTCACAAAACACCACATTTCCTCCAAAAGCGTCATGAGGCCAAACACGCTTCATACCCAACCACGACGCACACAACCGTGCCCCAATAACCCACATCTAGCCATGCACATCACCCCCAATGACGGCATCTAAAAAAACACCCGAGACCACGACACGACCCCCAAAGTGATAACCCAACCAACCAAACCCCGAAAAGAATCCAACAGTATTTCATTTAATTAATTCCATAATCAATCAACTGAATACCATTGAAAACCAATCGCAAACCAAGAAATAAACCATCAAACCACAAACACAAACACAAACTGCCCAGGTCCAGTCGATTGGACCCCAACCCCCAGTCGAGTGGGAAGCACACTGGAAAAGCCTAAAACGCCCAAAACATACTGTCCAGTCAACTGACCCTCACGGTCCAGTCGATCGAACCCAAGAACCCAGTCTCCAGTTGACTGACCCCACGGTCCAATCAACTGGGCTAAGGCGAAAACAGGTTCTGAGATACGGGTTTGGCTCTTCAAACCTCGATTCAACGCCTTTAAACACCCATCCAACACCCTCTGACATCCACACGCCCAAGCCTAACACCAAAATCACGAAAGAAACACCCGAAACACGATTCCATCCACCAAAATCGACTAAAATCGATTTTAACCCAAAAATCCAACTTTGAAATAAATTCAGATCTAGTGCAATCTACCCGTTCAAAACACACACGATTACATGTAGCACCCTTATAAGACATAAGAGTCTAGGATCCTACGTCAGTGAGTTAAAAACTCGACGCCTCAAATCACGTGCAAAATCGAGCTTCGTCGGAATAAAATTTTCTCCGGATGGATGCGTAGATCATGACGCCAATAACAAAGATTGGTAGTCTGATCGTCAAAAATTGAGTCCCGAGCCCCCGAGACGTTAGAGAGAAGGCAGAGAGAAAATAGAGGAAACTTAGTGGAGAAATTTTAAAAATATCTTTTGAAAATATCTAACTCTAGATATTTATAGGCCTCCAAAATATCTTTTTTTTTACTTTTAGAAATTCGTACCGCAACGTCCCACGACCCCAGGAACCAATCCCGCATACTTATTTAACCCCGATCATGCATCAAAAACATATAAACATGCAAAACTAAAAACAGAAAACACGCGTCGAAAAACGCCGAAAAAAATATGGTCAAGGTCTCACAACTCTATCCCCCTTAAAAAAATTTCGTCCCCGAAATTCAACTCAAGGTCAAAACAACAAATAGTCGATCACAATCAACATAGGCATATGAGATGGTCAGCCAAACGATTCCTATGATATAGTCAAACAAGGTCAGGCATCCTAAACATTGGTTAATTATCTCAAAACTCGGGATCCACAACTCACCCCAACCTCACATCATCACTAGCCACTGCCTCAACACAACACATCACCCACAGAATCCAGCACCAACTCCCAAACAGATGAAGAAACTGGCTCAAAGCCTGCATACTCAGAAAGTACCTCTGCTTACTGAAGGAATATCTGTACCATCAGGCACAACTGGCGCCCTAAAAGAACTAGGAGCTATAAAGGCATACGCTCGGGGCAATGTCGCTCTGCCTTGTCCACCATAACTCGGTGATGTCGGCTGCTGTACCGACTGAACTGAAGTTTCCCCATCCGTCACTTGGGAAGTCTGAATCGCGGGAGGCTGCTGTCACTCCTACATAAATGAACCCTCTAGTGTGCCCACTACACTCGGTGCACTCTCTCTTTGGGGACAGTTCCTGCGAATATGTTTGTGCTGGCCACATTTGTAACAAATATGTTCCTTCCCCTGTGACTGACTCCACGAACCCCGGGACTGCCTCAACTCCGGACAATCCACCATACGATGTCCAGGCTATCTACACCGGTAGCAAATCAACTCCCTCTACTCTGGCCTCCCAGATGAAGCCACTGATGACGCTAGTACTGAAAATTACTGAGGTAATCCAGATGGATGAACGCTAGTACCAGAAGACCTCTGCCTCTTACTGGAACGCCCACCTGTCTGTGCCTCGGTCCCACCCTATGATGTCCTGGCCTCCTTGGAAGCTCGAATCTCAGTTATAGTGTTCTCCACCCTCGCTGCTACCTCCACCAGCTCTGTGAACACCCGAATTCCCATGGCTACCACACGCTCCCTGATCGCTGGCCTCAAGTCTTGCTCAAACTTCATTGATCACAGCTCATCCGTGCTCACTAACTCTGGTGCAAATCGGGATAAGCTCGTAAACCTGGCCTCATATTGCATAACATCCATGGCCCCCTGAGTAAGAGTGTAGAACTCCTTCCTGTACAAATCTCTCTTCGAAGTCGGGAAGTATTTCTCTGGAAACACTCCTGTAAAGGCTGCCCATGTGACCTCCACTGTGGTCCTGGCATATCTCCACCACACGTGAGCATTACCTCTCAGTTGAAAGGCAGTAAAAGAAACCCGTAACTCATCCTCCACAATCTGCAACGTGTCCAGGATCCGAGTCACCAACTCCAGCCACTCTGTCACCACAATAGGATCAGGATCTCCAGCAAAGGTGGGTGGATCCATGCACCTTAACTCCCGTATCGCTACTGTAGCCCTCGCCTCAGACACTTCTTCTCTCTCTCTCTAATGATCTCACCTCTAACCAACTACTGGATAGAACCCACCAGCACACGCAATAACTCCATTGTTTCCATCGGTCTTAAGGGAGCATTTGCATCCCCAGCATCAGGGATAAGAGCATCCCCTCGGCCAACACCACAGCCACGACCTCGACCACGGCCTCGCTCTCGTCTCGCAGACATCGCGTCTATATGAAAAAGACAGAACATAAGACGCAACACATAACATGAACATAAACGCTAACCACATAAGCATGCTAACACATAGCCACATAGGTTCATGCTAAGACAAACTTCACATACCGAGGAGAACCGACAAGAATGCGTCAATCTGGACAACCTACTCAAATTTTCTGCTAGAAATCACGTCAGCTAAATGCGTTTCTAATTTGGGTCCAAGTTTGTTAATCCAAATGCCCAAAGGCAGGACTGATCAATCCCACAGTTCAACCCCCATGCTCACATATACACAATAATCTCATGCTTAACATGCTAATACGTCCATGTTATCAAAGCATCTAAGCACATGCAATCAAGCACACGCAATTAACCTCACACGGGATACACCCTCTTCCCATGGCTCTTAAGTATTCGAACCTGAAGCTCTGATACCAATCTGTCATGCCCCAAACTCTGAGTCATGTGAAATATCCACAAACAACCAACCCGAGAATACACTCTCAATATAAACCATGCATGCATTGTATATAACCGCCAAATGGCTTACATTACATGGTACCAACACCGAGAAAACATGTTATAGCATACATGTTAAGGAAGGAACAAAAAGAAAAACTACAGCTCTTCCATCTCTCCTGCAACCCTAGATCAACCTGCGTGACCAGTACCTGAAAAATATTTCAAATCCCACATCGTGAGCCAAGGCTCAGTAGATATTAGACAACATATGCAATATAAGATAAACATGCTAGAAAAATGAGGTGCAGTTTTAGACTTTCTTTAAAACCTTCAAAACAATTTTCACATGCAAACGAAAAAGCGAGGATAATAACCATCTTTTGACTCACTCACAGGAGCTTTGAAAATAGTTTAAAAACGGTTTTTAGATCGCGATTCACACGACTCTAAAAAAATAATTTGAAATTGATTTTATCCGTCCCACAATGCAGTTCATGCAATCCATGTGACTTCTAGGGCTGAACCCGAGCGATCGCAGCCCCGTCAATGCTTCTTCTCGACCTCTCGCCGAAGGAACGTAACCCCAACATAATCTGCTCAGCCTCTCGCCGGAGGACCTTAGCCCCAACGTCTTCTGCTCGGCCTCTCGCCGAGGGACCATAGCCCCAACCCATTATATCTTCTCGGCCTCACGCCGAGGGACCGTAGCCCCACCAAAAACTCCGTCAACCAGAGCTAACATTCATATAACAACATATTCACCTATCCCATTCCATACACCTATCCATAACCTAACCAGGATTTAAATGCATAAAATCACATACTATCACTACGTTTCACAAACCACGTCGCATGCTACACATGCGACTCACACAACACTTGCAACCTATGCAACATGCATCACATGCATCTGTTCCTCATAATCCATACATGCATGCCTATAAAATTCTGCGTTTTAAAGCATAAACCACGTTACATGTAACGATACCAAAATCATGTAATCTACTTATATAATCCCTACATAAATAAAAAGTTATAAATGCATATAACTATGTATAACAATACATCATAGCACCACCCGACATCCACTCACATGGACAACCGATCACCCACAAAACCAAACCTAACCCAAAGGCCAACGCTAAACCCCTCGAACCATGACGTCACAAAACACTACATTTCCTCCAAAGGTTCTATGAGCCAAAACACGCTCCATACCCAACCACAACGCATACAACCGTGCCCCAACAACCCACATATAGCCATGCACATCTCCCTCAAGGACGACATCTAAACAAACACCCAAGGCCACGACACGGCCCTCTAAACCACAACCCAACCAATCGAACCTTGAAAAGAATCCAACAATATTTTAATTAATTAATCCCATAATCAATCAACTGAATACCATTGAAAACCAATCAGAAACAAAGAAACAAACCATCAAACAACAAACACAAACCGCCCAGGTCCAATCGACTAGACCCCAACCCCCAGTTAACTAGGAAGCACATTGGAAAATCCCAAAACGCCCAAAGCATACTGTCCAGTCGACTGGCCCTCACGGTCCAGTCGACCAAACCCAAGAACCCAAGCTCCAGTCGATTGACCCCACGGCCCAGTCAATTGGGTTAAGGCAGAAACAGGTTCCGAGCTACAGATTTGGCTCTTCAAACCTCGAGTCAATGCCTCCAAACACCCATCCAACACCCTCGGACATCCACACGCCCAAGCCTAACACCAAAACCACGAAAAAAACACCCGAAATACGATTCCATCCACTGAAATCGACTAAAAATCAATTTTAACCCAAAAATCCAACTTCGAAACAAATTCAGATCTAGTGCAATCTACTCGTTAAAAACGCATACGATTACACGTAGTACCCTTATAAGACATGAGAGTCTAGGATCCTACCTCGGTGAATTAAAAACTCGACGTCTCGAACCACGTGCAAAATCGAGCCTTGCCAAAATAGAATTCTATCCGAATGGATGCGTAGACCACGACGCCAATAACAAAGATCGGCAGTCTGATCGTTGAAAACCCAGCCCCAGGCCCCCGAAAAGTTAGAGAGAAGACAGCGAGAAAATGGAGGAAACTTAGTAGAGAAATTTTGAAAATATCTAACTATAGATATTCATAGGCTTCCAAAATATATTATTTTTTAAATTTTTAAAATTCGCACCGCAACGTCTAATGGCCCTGGGAACCAACCCCGCATGCATATCTAACCCCAATCAAGTATCAAAAGCATATAATCATGCAAAATTGAAAACGAAAAACACGCGTCGAAAAACGCCATAAAAAATAGGCCAAGGTCTCACAAATAATATATGTGTGGAATGCGAGAGATTAACATGGGATAAAGGGTAAAGTAGAGTAGTAGATTTTAGGGTTTTATTAGAAATGGATCTCTAGAAATTTTTGATTGGCAAAATTGTTATAGAAATTATCTTTTTGAGTAGAGATGTTATGCAATGATTACCACTTACCATGTTGTGAAGACTTTCTTTTTGTTGTTTAAAAAAAAATTTGTTTTGCAAAACTTTTCGTTTTTGAATAGCATCAATCAAGGACTTTTAAAAAAAGTGTTTAAATATATTAACCAATAGGTTATTTTAGAAATTATTTTTTAATTCAAAAATTTTCAAAAGCAAAACATGTACTGAAAATTTCAGGGAGCTCAGAGACAAAAATCCCTTTTTTGTTAATATATAGAGATTGGTTTATTTTTATATTATTTATGCTAGTTTTGGTAGTTTTTTTTATAGTTTGGTGCAACTTTATTACTTTTTTTATTTCACTTGTTGGGACAAATTGAAATTTTTGTTAAAGAATTAACAAAAAATATAAGAATTTCAAAAGACATCAAAATAACAGAACAAATAGAGGAGCATAAAAAAATGGAGGCTTCTGATGGTTACACCTTAACTTTTCACAACAAGTCCACAATAATCATGTAAAAAAATTTAAAAAATATACAAAACTATTTTTGATTGAAAATGGTATATCATATCAAGTCATTAATCATGAATATAAATCAATGGGACTCGTACTATTATATCCAATCAAATAATTATAATAGAATATATGACTTCAATATCTAAACTGTATACATAATATGTATATATGCATTCAATTTTCATAATAACACATTAGATCATAAATGTCCAAAAAAGTAAGAATTTTATGGGATAACAATTTACTACATAGAGTTTATCTCAAAATAACTCATCAAAATAAAACCCTAGAGTAATTAACCCAAAAAGTAATTATCTCAAATATTTAAATATGAACTTCACAAGAACATCATTTGACAAAAAGCACGAAACAAAATCTAAATATAAAAGTTTACATCTTGATTATGAAATGTTCGTAGAGGATTAAGAGACAAAATTATCTTGTGTTGGTGTCTCATGATTAGAATCAATCATATTTTTAAGAGAAATTTGAGGATTAATTATTTTTTTAGACCTCATAAGAGTTTTGATCCTACTATAGTTTTATTTTACTAATTTTAGTCCCATCATAAATTAGGATAATTTTTTATAACTGATTTGCCCCTATTTAAGATATTTTGCTTCCCTTTTTATCACATTTGTTGAATTTATAATTATGGAAGATAAGGCTCTGACATAGAAACTTTGAATTTTAAATTTGCTCAATGTGAAAATTTTATCGTTATAGTAGTTAATGATTAATATGAAACCCAACAAATCAAGGTAGAAGACCAACTAATTCAAAGTAGAAAACCAGAATAAAATCCTGGCAACACCAACTCTCTCTCACCACCGCCTCTAGCCGCTACTATCGACGTCGCCCCTTCTTCTCTTCCATCACCGCCGCTTACTCTACTATCGACGCTGCTATCGACGTCGCCCCTGCTATCAACTATCGATCACTTCTTTCTCTATCGGCCTCCGTCGCCGCCGCCGCCGCTTATTCACCTATACAAACGCCGCTATGTCGTCTTCCGTTGCCGCCACCAACTCAAGATCTCACCACCGACGCTCCTTCGCCACCACTCCTCCTTTCAAATCTAAACTAACTCCTCCGTTGCCGCCGCTCTTTGCTTCTCTAGATCTGGACTTCTCTGCTGCCGTCACTCCTTTTTTCAGATTTTAATTCCTCAATCACCGGCGTTGTGATTGTTATGAGAAATTTATCGCTTTAATTAATAAATTTGTCACTCATCCATCACTAGCATATCTATTACCGTGAGAAATTTATCACTTTAATTTAACTGGTAAATTTATCATTTTAATTTTTATCAAAAAAAAATTTTAGTTTAATAGAATGAGAAATTATTTTCATAATTTTGAACTGATAAATTTATTTGTTTAATGGAATAAGTAATTTTTCCAAAATTTTAAATTGATAAATTTATCAATTTAATAGAATGAGGTGATCGTCGCCGAAAAAAGTGGAGGAGATCGCCGGAGAAGAAAGTCGACATCAACACCGGAGAATTAGATGGAGTCGACGGCAACAACGGTGATGACGACGACAGAGGATGAAACGGACGATGGAGTTAAGGTTGTAGTGGTTGCGACGCAATATTTTTCGATAGATTTTGGACAAAATTTTTGGAGAAGAATTTTTTATTTTTATTTAGGAAGGAATTTGGTCAATGAAATCTTCTGAAAATTTAATTTAAGAGTACTTTCGGTAAATGTTAATGTTACATGACTAAATTTATTAAAAAAAGTTATACTGAACTCATATTAAAATATCAACAAATAATAGAATCTATCTTAAAAATTTTCTTTAAATAATACTAGCGGCCAAGCACATGTAATGCGTGTGCAACTCGAGTTATTTAAAAATTTTAAAAAGTATTATACGATAAATTTTACAAAAAAAAAATTTCACTAAAAATTTTCACAACTACTTTCTCATTCAAACACATCATATTCCACATTTTCTAATGAATTTTTTTATTAAAAAATTAATTATCCTAATCCAAAATAGAAATAAACATTTAAAAACAATAAAAAAGAAACAAAAATAATTGTAGAAGAAATTAGAACATCAAGGATTATTCCCAAGTGAGGATTGAAAATCGAAGTTACACGTTTTTAACTTCGAAAATAAAAGGAGAGGATACTTTCAAAGGTTTTGAAGGCAAAAACTATATATATATTTTTGTGTATGTATGTAACATCAAATTTTTTATCAAAAAATTCAAAGGGTTGAAAATTGAAGTCACTCGATTTTGTACCAAACCCACTTTGAAGACAATTTATATATATATATATATCAATCTATCTTTGTGTATGTATGTAACATCAAATTTTTGATCAAAAAATTCAAAGGGTTGAAAATTGAAGTCACTCGATTTTGTACCAATCCCACTTTGAAGACAATTTTTTTTATATATATATCTATAGATAACAAAGGATTTTTAGGCAATAAAAATTATGTCTTTTGTGTGTGCAAACAAAAACTTAAATAATGAAACAAATCTCACTAATCTATAAAATTATAAGGTTGGCCTCCTCTACCAAATTGTAAACGCCAAACTTTTCTCCCTATGAAAATAACTGCCATTAAAGGTCGAGGATACTCTTGACAGAGAAGAACATGGATTTCCTAAAACTGTGCAATTGCTTGCAGTTTTAGGTGGGATTTTGGCAATTTATTTTGACGATTTTGTATATTACAGTTAAATTGAAGTTAAACTAATTATAGAGTGATTTTAAATACGAAAAATTAGTGAACAGTCCAATTTACACGTCGCTTACTATTTTTCATCTAGTATAAAAAATTTTAACGAGCAAAGTTTATCCGCATAAATATTTTAACGCACAAGGTCTTTTTGAGACAAAAATACTATCGCTCCTTCATTATCTTTTTCATCGTTCTTCCCATCATGTTTATCGATTGTTCTGCACCTGTAATTCATAATCCGATTGTTCTTGAAATTTACACCAAACTCCGCTTTTCAAACAAATTTGCACTCGGAACCATCTTCACTGGCTTACTAGCCATCTTTCTGGTTGCTTAGATTTGATCGGAGAATTTTACTATGAATGTTCGTACAAAACAATGAAATCGTATATGAAGGCATGATGGTGCATGTATATGAGACTAAATCTTTGTTTATTAATTTTGAAATTTATTACGTACAAAATGGATTCTGATTTCAAACTTGTTTGTTCTCTTTTCTTTCATGGGATTCAATTTGCAAACTTACTTTAATGGTGTGTAAATTAAAAAAATAATAAATAATAAATAAAAATATTCACATGTGTAAAGCAAACCAACAGATAAATTTATCTGTGTGCCTTATACACACAGGTAAATTTATCTATATGCTTTACAATTTATTTGTGTGCGTTACACATGCGTGTAAAGCACACATATAAATTTATCTGTGTGCCTTACACATGTTTTGGAAAGCAGTTTGTTATGCATAACAGATAAATTTATCTGTTTGAAGGGTATTTTCGAGAGAAAACGTGCAATTAGATCTTGCGCGTTAAAATTTTTTTTGATGGATCTTGCACGTTAAAACTTATTTTTTTGGACATTTGGCTGAAAGTCCATTTTAAATATTGTCAAAGGGTTTTTAGGCAATAAAAAGTTTGTTGAGCCTTATAACACCAAATAAGGTGTTTCCATTATATAATAGTATAGATTAAGTGTATATTAAGTAAATAAAAATGTAATAAGACTTGTATTTGAAAAAATATAGTAACAAGACCGATTCTTTTATGATTTTTAGATATGAGAATCCCCTCAAACAATAACAATTATAGATCAATTAAAATAAAACATATTATATTGTAGACAATCACAGTTTTGTTTTTCAATGGCTCAATTGACCCACCACTCAAAGGGTAGAGTCACACCTTCTCTAATAAAAATAATTAGAAAAATAAAAACATTTGACTGAAAATTTTAAAAACTAACAATAAGTCAAATTAATACCAAACTTTTATTCCAAAGCCCTTAGCTTGTGTTTATAAATGGGGAGTCCTGAACTCTCTCTGTGTTCTCAAACATAAATGGCTTCAAAGAAATTTCTTGTTTTCTGTAATATTGTTTTGGTTGTTATCTTTCTTTTGGGTTTTCTAGTTGCTGCCAGGGAACTGCTTGACCACTCCACTTCTATCATGGGTAAGTTCTCTTCGCCAATTAATGGATCTTTATATATATATATATTGATGCTAAAATATAAAGTAGAGTAATGTTGGCATTAGCTCTATTATCGCTAACAATGCAAGAATTAGTTCTGCATAACATGTTTTAATAGGTTTAGTTCTATTAGTTTTTTATATTTTCAAATTATTCTTAATTAATATATTTTTTGTCACTTGGACCTATTTTAATCTCCACTAATATTTCTCAAAATGGCAGTAAAAATCTATTTTAAATTGTCAATAAAATCCTAAAATCTTACAGAATTCTTAATGCTTTAAGCTGTCATTATTTTGAAACTCGCTCAAATCTGAAGTAGTGATAAAAATACCATTTATAATATTTAGTAAAAATTAATATTCTTCACACAATATTATATACTGATAAATTTATCGTTAATTGACTTAACACAATAAAAATTATATGATTAATGATATTTAAAATGATAACATTTTGCATAAGATAAACTGATAATTTTATTAGTAATTCTATGATAGGTGATAAGCAACGTATTCTAACAATTTGAAAAGTGATAAAATTCCTTAATAAATTGCTACCATGCATAAAAGGCCACCAAAACATAAATAATATTCTATTACCGCATTGATACAACGATAGTTATGGTGGTCCAAAAAATTATCAAAATCTGAAGCAATTATGTAAGAAATAAAAAGGAAATAAAATTACATTATATATACATCTTAAGTCAAGGGCAAATCAATCAAAATATAAAATTATCTTCCTAGAGGATAAAATTAGAATTAGTAAAACAAATTTGGTGAGATTAATTCTCTTATGCGGTCTCAAAATAGGACAATTCTCAATAAATTCTATAAAATAAACATTTCACTTAGTGTGAACAAAGCCAACTCAGGTTCTTTGTAACCGTTACTGTCACAATTTTCAAGGTTTCAAAAATTTTGCAATTCTTCTCCATTTAATGTTCGAAAACCCTAATTCAATTGTGTAATTGTTTCAGTTTTTTTTTTCCTTCAAAATCTACACCTCTCCCTTTCTATGTTTTTATTTAATGATATTTTTGCAAAAAAAATGACGATTGTACACATAGCATCTGTCACAAATGCTAGGATCGATATATTCACAAATGCTAGGATATATATATATATATATATATATATATAGAGAGAGAGAGAGAGAGAGAGATGGGCAATGCATGAAAGGGTTTGAATTTTCTTGCAGTGGCCACAGTATTAAAAATCAAAAGAACTACTACTGTGTTAGTTATAAGCAATGAGTTAGTCAACAGTTACAACCGCTTTTATAAGAGATATATAATCATTCTTTAGATATATAATCATCGTTCGCTTCTTTATTAGTTTTTTTCTGTTTTTTTTTTTGTTTTTGGAATTACCTGTGGTGCATATTGCCAAGAATTGAAAAAGAGTATAATAAAGAAAGGAATTGCATTAAGAATTATCTATATCTATACTTATTATAGTAAAGAAACACTAGGAATAGTACTAAAATTTGGTGAAACCATGTCACCTGATTTTTTCTTCTATTAATAGGGGTAAAAATTAAATTTTAATATATTAATAAAGGGATACGTAATCTTAAATTAATTACAAATAATTTCTCACTATTCAACTTCCTACTCTCCACATGCCTACCTACTTTTAAAATAACTTTTCCCATAAATTTTTAAAAATATTAGTTTCTTTATTATGTAATTCCACAAACTAAAAGAATATATATTGAACTCTTATCGCGTAGCCTACAAATATAGTATAGATAAAAAATCTAATCAAACCCGAGTCATGTACATCGCTAGAACTATTTTTTTCTTCGTGTAGTGGGCATATATTCAGAGAGAGAGAGAGAGAGAGAGAGAGAGAGAGAGATTTTGCACTTAGGTTCATTCTTGAACAAAACATTGATCGTACTATTTTTTTCACAATTTTTGTCCCATGCGATAAGTAATATATTTATCAGTTCATAAAATTAATATATTAATTAAATAAAAATGTATCACTTCTCATTTTCAACAGTTTTGATGGCTTGATAAATGTATACTTGAATTTTTCTGCTTGTCTAAAACGTGAAAGACTAACTCTTAAATAGAAATAAATTAAATATAATATAATTATTACAAATTTGGTATAACTAAATTTCTTAAAATACAAGCTATGGGATTAAATCTTTTATGAGGTCTAATAAAAGGATTGATCTTTAATTTTTCCTTCCTTTTAAAACAAAAATGTGTAATTTGATTGAAATAGACTTTATAAGCCACTAGAAATTTAAGGCACAAGTGTTGTCTCCATATCAAGATTTTAAATTGAAGTACTGACATCGGTATCGGTAGTAGTATCAGTAATACAATTACGTATCAACTAATATTGTATAGTATCGACTAATACATTAATAAATATCAGTATTTGATGCAAAAATGTACAATAACATTTGACATTTGTGTTGTTGAAATAGGTAAGATGGACAGAGAGGCATATGAGCAACCATTTGATCATCCTCGGAATTATAATTTTAATATCTCTCTGGATCAGGCCAAGCCTTGATGTTTTTTCTTGATGAATTAAGTGGTATCAAATTTCTTTGCAGCAATATTGGGCCTTTTGTTGTTCACTACTCCTAGCATCTTGCACAATTGCATAAAAGTACTGTAAAAGCTAGTCCTGACTATGAGGAAAAGGGACATGATTGAAGATTCGTCTTAAGTGGGGGTTATAAATAAAAATTAAAAGAAATGTTCTCTGAGGCTCTGTTAGTCTATTTTTGGCTTGTTCTGTCCTGTGGGCGAAAAGAATTTTTATATTTTTTTGATAATCGGGTGTCTAAGCCAATTTATGCGTATCTCTTCGATTAATTTCAAGACCCTGAAATTAATGGCCAAATAAGCTTCCAGTGGCCTTAAAGAGAATCAAACCAATAGTCGTTAGAAAATAAACCTAAAATCGGACCAGCTGAACAACCCCTCTAGGTTAAGAATTTTCATATTTTATCACTTTTTGTTTTCTTTTTCCCTTCACTTTTGACCATTATATTTTGAGAAAGTTATGCAAAGACCCCATATACTATAATCGTGTAACACTTTACCCTTTTGAACTAAAGAAACATACGAAATGACTCCTTAATTATTCGTTGGTATCACTTTAACCCCTTCAATTAGCATTCCGTCAAATGAGTGTACAAATAGACTTATTGAACTAAAAAGGAGTATCAAATAAATCCCATTAACTATTCGATGGTGTCATAAAAAAAAAGTCATATAAAAAAAAAACTATTCGATGGTATCACTTCAACTCTTTCTCTTTGAATAACTACAATTTTGGTTCTCTATTTTTCGTTAATTTGGAAGATGAAATGTTAACAAAATGGGTTAAAGTGATACTAATGAATAATTAGGAGTTGTTTTATACATTTATTTAGTTTAAAAAGGTAAAATGATGCACGGTCATAGTATAAGGAGTATTCGTGTAATTTTCCCTGATTTTTTTTTCCCCATACCCTAATTAGGCTCTAGTTGTGATGCTTAAAAATCAAAATTTGTTTAGAATCTTATTTGTCTTTAATGGTCTTGTTAAAAATTTTTTATCAACATCCATTTTGATTCCTCTATAAATTTGTATCCACATAAAATGTAGATGTTGCCTTGGCTAAATCCATTGCTTCATCTCAATACCCATTCTGATTATTCAATACAAATACCCATTCTAGACAACCGTAAGTCTATATAACTGAAACAAAAGATGTGCTCCCAGTTAAGTTTTCCCAATCTGTTAATTGAACCTAAGCCATCACTCAGCTAAATTTCTAGAAAATCAATCTTTTACTACCATACATTAACAAACGAAAAACACCGTCTGAAGAAGTAATTTGTGATTGCATAGCTATGCACGTTCCGAATGCCGCATTGAACAAGGTACTAGTTTTTTTTTCTTTTTTTTTTTTTGCATTAGCACAATACGTACTGATACAGTAACTACCGAGTAATGTTTCTATAATGCCCCAAATTTTGGATAACTTCCTGAGCGATAAAAGACTATTTTTAGGGAAAAGATAAAAACAACTACCCAATATATAAAAGCTAAAAGTACAATAATGTATCAATATTACAACCTAACGACAATAAGGAAAGCATAAAAGCAAAGGGATTCTTATTACAATGATTCCAAAAAAGGGAAACAAAATGTCTCTAAAGAAAACTACAAATTGGCTCTTGTGAGCCAAGGTTCTACAAAGTCCTCAATGTAGCTAGTGGCAGCCTCGTCTGGCTGATTGAGACCTTGCATGAAATTTCATAAACCTCGGCACCAAGTAGAAATCAAAATATATATAAGTATTCAACAGAACAACAGCATTCTAAACAATTCACAATGCACCAAAATGGGATATGCATGATAAGAATCACGATGATAGTTTTTTTTCATTAAGGTTGATTAAACTAGGTTATATTAGGTTTAACTGGTCGTGAGAACCATCCTAACTCCGATCAATAAGTACGACCAAGTCTACCGATCGAAAAGCATTTCTTCAGCCACAGTAATGCTCTCACAATCGAATTAGTTATCCAATAGTGACGGCAGGGACTCCTGGACATCAGGCTTTCGAATCTTAAATCAAGGTCAGTCTAGTGATTGATCAATGTAATTTTAAATTAATCATCCAACCGTTCACATCCTTCACCAAGCAAGGGACTCCCTCGATGTAACAGCCAGACTCCCCCAAAACATTGGCAAGGGACTCCCCTGAGGAAAAGAACAAATCACGGGGTACTCTTCCGAAAAAAAATCTACAGTGTACTTCCTTGAGGAAAAAGATTAACGGGATACTCTCCCCAAAAGTGCCATCACCCTACGATTTATTTCATCAAACATCTTTATTCGGAAGGTATGTGATTTTGACAATTGTACCCGATGAATGTAAGCATACAACATCACGGTTACGAAAAAATATTCTACGGATCATGGGAAAATGCATCTTGACTTAAGAAATAACATTAACATAAGAAAATAATTCATGTTATCATGCCTATCACATTTTTGTAATACTATTCCATAAACATATACACATTGTTATGTCACATACATGCTTTAAATTAAAATCTGGCATACCATGCGATAAAGTCAACATATTATTTTACTACAAGTCTTGCAAAAATATATATATCCAATAAATAATAATGCATGACAAAATATTAAAGTTAAAATCTGAAAATCCATATTTATGCACCAAGGAACCTAAAATCATAGCAGTATCCTTACAAGTTCAGCCTCTATTAAAAATGGATTAAAAATAGTAAACATTTACTAAAATTTGCAAAAATTTGCAAAAATTTGCAAATAGCTAATTTTATGTGTTCTCTACATTTTTCATGAAGAAAACATTTTCCATTTTTGCTTCTAAATTTGAGTTTTATTTAAAATAAAAAAGAGTGACAAATCTAGAGTGTCACGCCCCCAAAACTCGGGACAATGAAATCAAAGAATGGAAAGTTTACGCATAAAACCCAAGAGTTGAAGGATTGATAAAAAGGTTCCAACTGTGATAAAACAACATTCCAAGGAAAGTTTATTCAAAACGTATGAAAATTTATAAGAAAAACTAATTTACTTTGATGACTTTAATCAAAACCTTTTCCATAAAACGTGTTTAAAAATGAGAGTAAAACCATTGAAAAGAAAGCTCTCGGGGCTTCAATTGGGATTCAATTTGTACTCAAGAATGATCTAAATCAAAGTTCGAATGAAAAAAATACATTTATGTACAGAAAATAATTTTTAAACCAAGTATAGGTATGACCGCTCGAGGGACCCAAGACCGCTCAAGCAGTCTCTTGGTCGAGCTAAGGTTCCCCCTTTCTGGTGGTAAACCGCTCGAGCGGTCGTCAAGCAAACCACCACCAACAAGCATATTTTGAAAATTCTTTTACTTGGTTCAACATCCAAAATCCATTTTTGAGAAAAAGAAGGGTCTAGGCACTTGAAATCTTAAAGAAATAACTCCAAAACCATAAAATATAACAAAAATTACATCCCAAAATCTCTCACGAGGATCACACAACTATTATATTCATATAAAACATGAAATTCATGACCTTATGGCCTTACAACGTAAATAGTCATGATATTCAACAATTCATAAAACATTTACATTTTCTTATCAATTGGCAACATATACATAGAAACAAGGTTCTTCTAATATAACGAAAACAATTTCAAAATATACAAGATTTCTTACAAGGCATAGTCACGTCATCAGCACCTGAAAAAGAGTTATTCAAATAATGTGAGTCGGGGCTCAATAGGATTTTAAACAACCCAAAATAAATCACACTCGATATGCAACAATCAATTCTATATATTCAAACCCAACCCAAAAGATTCGATTTTCTTATGATTTACTGACAATTATATTCACATAACCCACTCAACATAGTTTTGAATAACAATATACTGTCGCACAATCACGCCCCTTTACGGTCACACCGAAAGGTATGGATACCTACACCACATTTACATAGATTAACTCAAGAGATATGGACACTCAATCTTGTGCAAGTTGTTGTTCTTTCACTAATGAGCTAATCAGGCCCACATTAATTCTACAAAAATTGCTCAATATGTGCAACATACCATCAATGATATCTGACCCTCAACCATTTCTCATGATATTTACCTACAATCCATGTATGTACTAAATGATCACAATATCAATTTTCAACAACCACCATAACTTTTTACAATTTCTATATTTGACAAGATGTTATACAAATTCCCCAATTCAACCATATTTTTTCCAAATATCACCAAAGAAAATTTCCATGGATAAAATCAATTTCAAATCTCATTTTAAATCTCAAATTGAACCTCAAATTAACTTCAATTTTATATTCTCTCAACAATTCCAATTTCTCCATAAAGAAAACATTTTCTCTAAATCTAGGGTTTTCATCATCACAACCAATCTCATAACATTTTCATGAAATGGAATGAAATAAATCACATATACACCACGCATATTCATAGAGAGATTAGAATCCTACCTCAGTGATTCAAAAATCGCAAGACAGGGACACTCTTGGAAACCTGAACTTGCCAAAATTGAATTTTTTTTGTGGTAGTCGAAGCTCTTGACGTGTTGAACAATGTTTCCTTCTTGGACAATAAATGATTCCAACCCGAAAGCCTTCAAAATGTAGAGAGAAGGGAGAGCTCCAACCTTTCATCCATGGAGTCTTTGAGATGGAGAGAGAGAAAAGAGAAGACAAAGTGGGGAGAGAGAGAGAGGCCCAAGTGGCCGGCCAACAAGGGGGAGGGGAAACTTCCCTTCGAAGCTTTGCACAAAGACCAAGGCCACTAGCTCAAACAAATGCCCAAAAATACCCTTAAGCATCCATAATGAATTTAATCCATGTATATGCATTCAAATCATACTAAAATTAATATTTTAACTTGATACTAATTTAAAATTTTATATTTTTTAAAATCACCAAAATTTAAAATTATTTTCGAATTCAATTTCTTGAGCCTCCGCGCACACAGCTGGATCCAACAATACTTGTCAAAATATTACCGGGACCACCGACTATATATATATATATAAAGATGCTCAAAAATAATACTACACAAGTAGACTACCATAAAACCATTAAATTATATGAATTAAAAAGGAACCGAGTCTTACAATTTTCACTCACTTGGGAAATTTCGTTCCTGAAATTCGATACACGTTAAGATAAAAATAAATCCGGGTACATAGAATGAACTTTTGACTCGCACTCTCACGTGACTTCCTCAACACCATGGTGAAGCCATAACACCTGCTCATAAGAAATGGTTCACCCCGTAACACTTGCTCCTTGGTGTCCAGAATCTTTATTAGTCGTTCTTTGTAAGAGATATCGTCTTCAACTCGCAACTCGGCCTAATCAAGTACGTATGAAGGATCCAGTTCATACTTCTGTAACATAGAAACGTGAAAAGCATTGTACACTGAAGATAGTTGTGAAGGCAAGGTAAGACGATAAGCCATCTCTCAAATTCTCTCTTTGATCTTAAACGGTCCTATAAAACGTGGCGACAATTTGCCACTCCTAACAAGCCTCATTAAACCTTTGCAATGTGAGACTTTCAAGAGTACATGATCACCCACTTCAAGCATAAGGTCTTTTTCTTCGATCTACGTAGCTCTTTTGACGACTTTAGATTGTCACCAAATGTTGACAAATAGCGGTAATTTGCTCGATCTTCTCACGTTCCAGGTCTGGTCCCACCACAGTTGTCTCTCCCATGTCGGTCCAATAAATAGGTAACCTATAAGGCCTACCATATAAGGCCTCAAAATATGCCATCTTAATACTCGATTGATAGTTATTGTTATATGTAAACTAGCTAAAGGCAAATGATCCTCCCAAGATCTATGAAAATTCAACATGCATGCCCACAACATATCCTCCAAGATCTAAATAGTGTGCTTAGACTAACTGGTCATTCCCAAAGATGATTGAAAGCTCCGCAAAAAATGATTCACATCATTTGTGATGTGAATCAAGAGTCTCCATTAGAAACAACACATACCGACACTCCGTGGAGTCGAACTATCTCACTAACATACAATCTACTAAGCTTATTCACCGAGTCGGTCATACAAATAGGAAGAAAATGTGCAGATTTGGTCAATTGATCCACTATAACCCAAATAACAACATGCCTCTTCGACGACCTCGGAAGTTTAGAAACAAAATCCAATGTGACGTTATCCCACTTCCACTCCGACACTGGCAATGGCTGTAATAATTCTGCTAGCCTCTAATGTTCGGCTTTCACTTGCTGACAAGGCATCGAAAAACAAAAGGTGCCACATCCTTCTTTATACCTTTCCACCAAACTTAACGGCATAAATCATGAACATTTTTGTGCCACCTTGATGCATTACTAGACGAGAATGATGAAACTTATGGAGCACGTTCTCATGACACGATTCTGGCACAAATAATCTCCCCGCAAATCTTAAACTCTTATCAGAATATATAGTTCACCCTTTGGCGTCCTCATCACTCAAAACACGATCACGGAACATTTAGATCTCACAGTCCTGCTACTAAGCCTAAACAATGTGACTAAGGAGAGAAGGTTGTGAAACCACTATAAATAATGTGGCACACTCGTCGATCTCTATAAGATGTAACTCATACTTTCCAACCTCTCTAAGTATATTCCACTCTCGTATGGCCACGCGGGCCAAAGAACTAAGGAATTTTCTACTAAGAGTGTTGGCCATCACATTGGAATCTTGGAACTAAACATAAAAATCACACATGCAGAACCCTTTTGGCCATTGATTCTTCATTGTATGACTTTACCCCGCATATATATGATCTATATATGATTTACTGACCATATTCAAGAATTAAAACTCAAAATAAAAAGAGTTTAAGGGAAGAAAATGAAAAAGGGGAAAGATTTGCTCATGTCTAACTCTTGGGAAAGAGATGAGACATGAGCATTTTTTGAGTCTTGTGGACCAAGAGTTAGCACAAAATATATATATATATATATATATATAATTTTAAGTATCGAGTGTTTAGTGCAAGTGCTTTATACATTTAAGGCATGTTTGGTTAAATGACTAAATTAATAGACTTGATATAGTGTAACAAAAGTATTAGTAAATGATGTATTATGAATGAAATTAATAATGTAATCTGTTAAGATGCTAAGTAAAAACAAACAGAACCTTAGTTTTCTTTTAAATATTTTTTGGCATCACAATATTTTTTTTTTACTATATCAAGAAATTATATATATCCTCTCAGGAGAATGGGAGAAATTACAGGGTTTGAACATAAATAAGACATAATAAATACACAAGTTCAAGGCCATATGGTCAAGTGCTATTTTTGGATCTTATTTGTATCTGTTCCCAATTATATAAGAATGAGTGAATTTGGTTATTTATTTGGTTAGTTACTTTTTATTATTTACTTTTTTTTTTCTCTTTAATTGTTTTTGTATTTTTTGCTTTTTAGTTGAATTAATTTAGACTTCTAAAGTAAAAATTTTAATTACAACACAATCACATTAAATATAAATATGATACTATTGTTTTAGTTCCTTCAATACTAATAAAAATCGATAGCTATAAATTATTTAAAAATACACTATTTATTTTTATGTGGTAAAATATTTTTACTATTATAATGTACACTTAGAATTTATTTATTTATTTGTAAATAGTGCAAATTACTTTGTGAGACTATAAATGAAAGACAATAATAGTATTAATATAGTTATAATATTTATATTTGTAAATAATTTTTCTTTAAATTCATAAATATATATATATATGCAATGCACGAGTTGGGCCACTACTATCATTTCTAAGTGTAAGAAAAAAAAAACCATTATGCTGATACCTGGCCTTTGTTTAGCAGGGGTGATTTTAAGCCAATTTTTTAAAAAATAAAATAAAAAACAAAAAAAAAAGGACTGTTGTTTTATTTGGCAACTCCAATATTTATAGGCTTTTTGGTTATTGCTTTTCACATACCATTTATACATTTCACCAATTTTACAACAATTTTGGTAAATATATTATATTTTTTGGAATTAATATTAGTTTTTAATCAAAATATCCATCAATTTTTTTGTTAAATATAGAATTATATAAAAAATTTAAAAAAAAGATAATAGGTAATTAAGTAATTTAGTATAGTTGTTTATTTGACTTTTAATCAGTGAAAGCTATTTCTAAAAAGTAATATTAAATCTCTCTTAAAATTCATCAAGTTTAACTTTTCACTTAAAGCCACTTAAATCACAAATTACCAAAAAAAAAAAAGAAAAAATTGTGATGTTACTTAAAACTTAATTAAGTTGTTTGTCAGAAAAATCAAAGTAATTTATTAACCTATTTTAAATAAAAACAATATACGTCAACTTATTTATTTTGCTTTTGAGTTGTAAGCAAAAATAATAATAATATATTTAAATTTTAAATTAAATAAGCGTTTATCACAGCTAAAAATCTATATTACCGTAAGCAATAGTATAGAAATGAGTATTGACCATGATGACCAGTCAATGAGCTTGCCCCTTTTCTGGGTAGTACAACCGGTTTACCAGGTCAAGGGTGGAACTTACCCTTTTTTTTCTTTTTTTTCTTTGATGTAAAATTAAATCTTTAAAAAACAATAAAAAATGACTACTCAGCTCAGGTCTCCATCAACAACTAGTTTAAAAAATAAATTTTTTATTTTTAATTAAAAAATAAAATAAAATTTAAAGTAAGTTGTTTGATAATTTATTTGTTAAGATAACTTTTTAAAATTTGTTAGTTTAGATAAAAAGTTTGTTTTTTTAATCTTTGTTCGAAATGAATAATTTTATTTTTTTATATATTTATATTACTAATTATATATAGTTGGTAATATTAATAAAAAAAATTATAAATAAAAAATATTATTATATTTTAAAAATAATAAAAATTTAAATAAAATATTTTAAAATTTTATATTTTTATTTAATTTTTAAAATTTCTTACCAAACGAAAAGCATTGGCTTCAAAAAGCAAAGATTGCCAATAGCTTCAATAAATTAATAAGGTCGATGACTAAAACAAAAGAATCAGATTTTTTTTATAAAAAAAAAAAAAGGATTGTGTTTGATTGCCTTATCTAGAAAGTGACTTTTATGGCTTAATCCATTTTTTATTTAGTGGCATTGTGTCAAACAGCAACTGTCCAGATAAGCTTTGACGAGCTCTTAATTTTTCCCAATAATTTGAGCCAATGAGAGAAAGAGAGCGCCCACTGTCTCAGCTTGTCAATCAAACTGCGCTCAACGCTTTCCTTATTGTAATCATAACTTTGTTTTCGTTGACTTTCAATATTTATTTAACGAATAATTATTCGAGTATTATATTATATTATTTATGTAATATTTTTACTAAATAAAATAACGATAAATATTTTTAATAAAATAATATAAATTTATTTTTATTAAATACATAAAAAAAAATTAAAGTAACTCGCTTAAGAGCGGATTCAGCATGGTCCCCTTTTGAGCACATTCTACCTTTTTAACTTTTCATATTTATGTTTTTAATTATAAAAATATTTTTATAAAAAAATACTCTTTCCAAAATTATGTTAGCGTCCGTATGAAATTATGAAAGTATTTGGTTTTTTTTTTTTCAAAAAAGATTTGTAATTAGGAATTTTAAAATATTATTATTTTATAATATTTTAGTTTTGATTTATATGATTTATGTGTCAAATATTTTAATTGTTTTAGAATTTATATTCTTAGTTTTATTTTTATTTTTGGTTAAATTTAAAGTCTTAATTTATTCTAACTATGGTGGCAGATTATCTAAAATTTTAATACTTTATTTTTTTAAATTTTGAATTTTGAATTTTTCAAAGTCAAACACTAATGATATTCTTTAAAAAATTAAATACTATACAAATATTTTAAAAATTAAATTTAAAAATATGTTACGCTAAAAGAAAGAGATGACCATTAGTTTCAAAATAAAAAATACGTTTAGCAACTCAATTTTAAGTTAAATTATTTATTTATTTTTTAAAACCTAATAAGTGAAAAAACAAAACTTAATTGATTAAAAGGTGATTTTAAACCTTTAATACGAATGCAAAATATGATTTTTTTGACTTATTTTTTAAAACTTTAAGCAAAAGATCAAAAATTAATATAACATAAAGTCAAATGAGACCAAAGGTAGTTAAAAAAGAAATTAGTGCCTCTCTAAATCAAGTTCTTGAATTTGTATAAATATAATATTTTTATTTATCGAGAGTATCACATTAATTGAAAATGCATAATTTTCTTATTTAATAAGTAATTATTAAGCGATTTGAAAATGTGTAATATTATAAAAATCTATATATTTAATAATCAACGAAAAAAAATATGCATATGTTATTGGTTCCATATTTTAAATTCTTTATTCAGGAAAAAACAATAGCTAACTCAAAAGCTAAATGATAAATAAAAGAACTTTTAATGAAGGGCTTATGCCTAGTTTGATATTTTTTTTAAGAAAAGAAGAGAAGAAGAAAAAAAGTTTTACAAATACTAAAAAAGTGATTTAGGTGTTTCTAATTTAGACGAATATAAAAGAAAAAAAACTGGTCAAATTTGCAATAAAATCCAATAAGAATTGTTCAAATTTGAGATAATCTCCACTAAAAAATAATCTAGTTTTTAATTTTCATTTGTTTTCATATTTTTTGTTTGTATTTTTCTATAAATCGAAAAATAAAAATAAAAAGCAATCACAAATTAATTTATGAAAAGAACCTAAAATATTTTATTTTTAGAAATTGCTGGTCGCATATATA
>JAOTRH010429131.1:0-34271 GCA_034768845.1 Heliamphora exappendiculata | reverse complement strand
AAATCAACTACAAAATCATTCTCTAAATAAGGTTGTAGTATGTGTTGCCGCTTTTGAGCCTATCTACAACATATTGGTATACACACAAGTATATACTCAAAAAAAAATAGCAAATCAAATTTCAACAAAAACACTTAAAATTAAATTGTTCGAGTCTATTTTTAAAACTATTAAACTGTAAAAGTTCTTGACACTCACACAATTAGAGAATAAATCTATTAAGAGAAAACAATTATGTGTGCTCATTCATACATATAATAAAATTTAAATTTATAATTCTTACATATAACACTTTACAGATTGCACTTAATTTAAAACATAATTAATACACATAGAAAATTTAGAATTTAAAATTACAAACCAAGAATCTAAAGCCTTCTATTCCCTTTCCTTTTTTTCTTTTTACTGCTATGTCCTCTATTTATGCCCTTTTTTAAACACTCAGCTTCTTCTTTTTTTTTTCTTTCTTTCTTCTTTTCTCAATCTCACGGTCTTTCTGCAGGTTTCTTCCTTTATCTCTTTTTTATTTTATATAATTAATTTAATTTATTTATTTAAGAGAATTTAAGGGAAAAAATGAGATGGGTCTTACAATTTTTTTTTTAAAAAAAAAATCCACGATGATAAAAATGTGTGCATTTAGAATCTCCTATTAAGTTGAGAGGATGAAAAGTCCAAATTGCCCTCCACGTTCTTGCCATTTCACACATGGAAAATAAACACGGCTTAAAAAAATGGAGCGCCCAATTCAATTGACATATTACATTTTTCCTACTTTTGGAGGTCAAATGATTTCGTAAATATCCCCACCCTGTTTGGGTAAAACAAATAACAATGTAAGATTCCTATTTTTCATCCCTGTGCTTCAATGGTTGTTGCTTCATTTCAGATACTTATGTAGAAGTTTATTTTTTAAGAAAAAAAATCATTTCTATCTCAAATTAAGATCTTGTTTGGAATGTTTTGAATTTTACTTTTTAGTAATTTTTTATTTTTAGTTAAGTTTTTAATATTGGATACAAATTTTACTTTGTAAGTTTACTTACTTTCAAAAAAATTGAAAAACTAAAAAGATACAAAAATAATTTTCAAACTTTCTTTTTGTACAAATGCGCTCTTTTTCTTTTTTTTTTTTTGTCTTTAAACATGTAAATTTCCAAAACTATCTTTTAATACTATACAATTTTTAAAAAGACGGGTAATTATATAAATTCACATGCTAAAATGCAAAAAAAAATAGAATATTTTTGTACAAAAGGGGATTGTGAAAATCACTTCACAAAAGATATGAATCAAATTAACAAAAAGTCAAAAAACATAAATAAAAAAAAGTTAATTTTTAACAAAACTAGCTCAATTTTTTCTACCCTTTTAGTTGCTTCTTTTCTAATAACTTTTGAGACAAATTAAAAGGGTATATATATATATGTATATATATATATCTTCTCCTATACTATCTTATGTACTTTTTTTGGTTCAAAGTAAATTGAAGTTAAAGGATTCATGCTATAATTACAAGGTCAATGAGCTCACATAGACCACGTTTAACTGTAGATTTGAATTTTGGTGAAATTGATAGGATTAATAATATCATTAGAATATTGTACATCTTTTTGTTTGGTTACCTAGTTTAAATTAAGATTTTTTTACTTTAAGTCAAATAAATATAAATTTTATTTAATTGAAAAAATGAATTTAAGTTATCATTCAGATAAAAAGTATTGTGATTTACCAGTTAATTTTTTGATGACGTTAGATTAAAAGGCAATATATAGACACGAAGTATCTTCCCAAACAAGGTAATACTTTGCAATACTTAAAATATTAGATGAGATTCTAATATCATATGGGCACGTTTGATTGCTGGATTATTTTTTGAGTGATTAAGTTCTTGATGAGATAAGAAAAAAAATATATATATATATATATAAAATAAAATAAAAGAAGGATAAATGGATAGTATAAATACTGCATATTATGAGATTATAAATATGATTACGAGAGATTAATTAAACTAAGCAACTATGAATAAAATTATGGAGGATAAATTATATCATAAATATAATTATTTTCACAATGTTTGATTATTACGGAATAAATTATTTGCTAAACAGATATAATTATTATTTTTACTAATAATTCAAGAAAAAAATAGTTCAAAAGGTCTAACCCCAACATTTCTACCATTTTGAAAACTATTGAATTGCGAGCTTTCAAATTCTTATATAATTCAACAACCTCAAATGTATCAAAATAGAGAAAAAAGAGTTTTTGAGAAAATAAATCATTAAATAACAACTTGTGCTTAAACTTACATGGCAACAATTAAAAATACTAAAAGAATAGATTAAAGATTAGGGACAGAGAATCGATGAGGACTTTACCTGGTAATTTGGCTTAAAATTATAATTTTTTATTTTTTGTATTTTATGTCAATTAAGTAAAAGCTTTTATTTAATTTAAAAATTGTTTTAAGTCACTATTTAGAGAAAAAAAAAAGATTATAATTTAATAGTTAAATTTAATATAATTTTAAATAAAATTTAAGAATTTAACTTTAAGTTAGTTAGAATCAAATGAAAACTAAGCGTAACATGGTGTTTGGCAAAGCAGTGTTGTTAATTTTTAGCTTTCTATTATAAATTTTAATTAAAAATTATATTTTATTTTAAATATTTATAATTTTTGTTACAAATTGTAATTATTAATTTTTTTATTTTAATTATAAACGTAAGTTACAATTTTTACAAAACACTCTCAATTTTTACTACAAACTACAATCTATAAGCTATTAATTTTAATAATCACAAACACCACTTACGTTTGATTTAGTTTTTTTTAAAAAAATTTTTGCTGCTTAGAAGCCTCTTAAAAGCCTATTTGTTTGGCCTTCCATTATAATTAATTAATTTTTTTTCATCGTTACACATTTATTTATTTTTTTAAAAAAACTAAAAAATAAAAAAAAATTTAAAAAAAATTAAGCCAAACACACACTAAGTTTAAGGATACAGTGGAAGGCTCACGTGCACCAATATTACTTGAGACAAAATGGATAAAGTTGATAATGCTTGCAGTAATCATGATTGTTTATGACAATCATGACTATGTAGAAAATCTCATCTTAATTAACAAACCTTACAATGATGTCTTTGACCACAATTTACAATTGTCGCTCCTGTTGATGGCCGAAATGCTTGTTTTTTAGGACAAAATATATATAAAATTCCTACTTAATTATTCCACAAATGATAGCTAATCATATTAATTAATAGTTAAAGAAGAAGCAAGAAGACATTCTTAATTTCACACAAGTATTCATGAAACCAAATGGATCGACCAGGAAGAATATATATATATATATATATATATATATATAGGCATTGCAAAAATGATATTTTTTTTTAATTTATCGTTGAAGGACATTCTGGCATTAAAAATTATTTTTTAATGCAAGTTATGGCAAAAAGTGCAAGTGGATAAATTCTTCCTTTCCAAATTGGGATACAACTTGATTGACAATTACTTTAAAAATTATTTTTTTTGAAATTTTAATTAAAATATAATATTAATTTAAAATAAATTAGTTGCTAAATTAGTTTTTAAGCTAATTTTTTTAGTGAATTGATTTGGTAAAAAAAAATTCTTTATATTCAAATTTGATAGTATTGCATTCTTTACAGTTGATTGTACAATTACATATAATTAACATTAATAGTAAATAAATTATTAAATATAAATATTATTATTTTTTTAGAATGGAGTATGAGTTTTTTTTTCTTTTGAAGAAAAAAACAAATTATGCTTATTGGATCATTTAAAGTGGACATGGCGTCGTGAACCACACTATTCTAGATCTGTTCACATGTACTAATGTCACATAAGGGATCTCAGCCAGATGCCAGCAAGCATTTGCATTTCCAGATTATATTACCCAAATTCGAATGATTCTCTTCTTTGCCATTTGTAGCATTGACTATGGAAGTATTTTATATTACTCAAACTAATAACTTATATATTATAATTTGTAGTAAAAATAATAAGCGTTTAGTAAAAATTATGACTTATAATTAAAATAAAAAAATATATATTTATAAGTTGTTGAAGGAGGATAAAAACCAAGGGCCTAAAGCTCAGCCCAAATACATAGGGACCAAAGTCCCACTAAGAGGGCCAGCCCAAAGTAGGCTGCTCTAGTACTCAAAAAGGTCCGAACAACCAGTTGTTATTGCCACACAAGTTCGGCCCACCTAAAAAATAGGCAGCCCGAACTAATAAGGCCCGTGACAGCCCTGATAGAAGAGATGATTTAGACAGTTTCCATCCATGATACAAAGGGAACAAATCTGACAAGATAGAAGTAAATTAGAATCATGTCAAAGATATAAAGCAATCTACTGGGAATAGGAGGCAGAATCCTAAGAGGATTCAGCCTCGCCAGGTATTGATCTCTATATAAAAGGTGGCGCTCTAAACGTACGAGGTACGCAATTCTTAGCCCAAGCTCTTGACTAGAAATCTCCCGGAGAGATATCTAACTTGAGCGTCGGAGTGCCTCCCGGTCATACCAGGCCGGAAAGCACTAACCGTGTTCTTGGTGGTTGCAAGAGTTCGACGACAGAGCAATGAGCTCCTAGTTAGTTTGGCGGCGAGGAGCTTGGCCTATATTCTGTTCGGGGTCTTCAGTATTAGGCCAATCAATTGGGCCTTGATTGTGCCGAATAGACCTTCAGCTTGTACCACTCATAATTTGGCGCCGTCTGTGGGAACGACGATCTCGAACCAACGGAACCATGAGCTAGACTCTGACGGGATTCACTGGAAGCCGTACAAGGGGGATATCCCCCAAAGATCCATCCCTGTAATTCTAGAAAGACCAAGGGCCCCCAGAATCCCTTCAGAAGTACGAAGGCGTAGGGATGATGCCTCCCACAATGGGAGGCAGTTGCGCAACTCAACCACAAGTTCTAGAGAAGAAAGTCCTTCTCCCCCATCTTCAAGAGATAGAGGAAGACTGGAGGAGAGATTGGTCAGGCGAAATAGGATCATCAACAATCTGGAAGAGAGAATAGAGCAACGTGACAGGAAGATCAATGAACTCAGGCGATTGATCCAGGGGCTAGAGGCCTAAAGGGAGCTGCGGGTGAGGCAAAGAGAAAGTCCTGAACAAGAGAAGACCGAGCATAGTCTGGAGTCCTATAGCCTGAGTCATCCTCAGAGGCGGAGGCACAAAAAACCTGAGGTAAGCTTAAGAAGCTATAAAAACCATCAAAACAGAGTTAGTTCGGCCAAGCCATGAAAGGGTTGTACGAGCCGAACTAGATCCAAATCAAGATCTACGACTTTAGTTGGAATGGGGGATGGATTCCAGGTTGCAGCATGGCAGTGGCCGAAAGCCCAAGACGTGGCAAAGAAGGCCCTTGAGTAGATCTCAGTGTCACCGTTGGCCGAAGTCATAGAGAATTCTTATCCACCTCGTAAGATCTCTCCACTAAAGTTTAAGATGTATGATGGGAAGACAGATCTAGTAGGCCATGTTCGGCAGTACAAACAAGCAATGGTACTCTGGAGTGGGAATGATGCCCTCCTTTGTCGCATGTTCCCATCTAGCCTGGGGGGACATCCCTCAGTTGGTTCTCCAAGTTGCCACCTCGTTCCATAAAGAAGTAGCAGCAACTAGCTGAGTCGTTTGAGACTATCCCTCATCAAGAAGGCCGAGACAATTCGGGAGTATGCTCGGCGATACTGGGAGACTTACAACGAGATCGAAGACTGCAGCGAACAACTTACTGTGGCATCATTTAAGATCGAACTACCTCCCCAGAGTCGTTTGAGACAATCCCTCACCAAGAAGGTCGTCTCCATCATGTCCGAACTGATGATCAAAATATAGCAGCATGCAAAAGTGGAGGAAGATATAAGTTAGGCCGAACAAAGTGTGGTCTTAGTCAAACAACCAGAGAAGAGGGATAAAGGCCAAAAAGACCAGAAGACCAGAAACGAAACTCAAGAGAAGAAGGAGTCAGTAGCTTACCAGGCCTTACAAACAATATTCAAAGAGCCCTTACATAAGCTCTTGGACCAGATCAAGGATAGACCCCATTTCCAGTGGCCCTCAAAGTTGATGGAAGATCCGAACAGACGTGATCAGAAGAAGAAGTGCCACTATCATCGAGATTATGGCCATTTGGCTCGGGAATACAGAACCTTCAAAAGGCACTAGGAAGACTTGGCACAAGTAGGCCACTTGCTAGAATTCATTAACGCCGAAAAGACTGCTCGGGAAGAGAGAAACCGTCAAGAGGACCAGAGGCCCAAACAAGGAGAGGCTCCGCTCAGCGTGGCAAAATTGATCCATGGCACTGTTGAGCTAATCACCCGATCAAGGGTTCGGTACCAAGCCAGAACCATTGCGCATGCCTGAAGGTAAATGAGGGGAAACGGCGGAGAACAGAAGGAGACTCTAGCCAAGGCCAGCCCAAGGGGATCAGCTTCTCAGAAGAAGACCTTGAAGGAATACATTGAGCTCATAAAGACGCCTTAGTTCTAATACTGCGCATCGCCAATTACGATGTAATGCCTATGCTAGTAGACCAAGGGAGTTCGGTGGACATCATGTACTACAACTTGTTCCAAAAATTAGAACTGAAAGAGTCAGCGCAGAAGAGATGCATGACACCCTTGATCGGCATTGACACAGACCCAGTATGAACGGTTGGGAGGATCACTATTCTAGATAAAGCGGGGCCTGCGTCGGTAAACACTAAATTCTTAGTTGTTAACCAACCTTCAATTTATAATGCTATTGTAAGGAGGACGTGGATTTATAGCTTAAAAGCAATGCCCTCAACCTACCACCAGTCCTTAAAGTTTCAGATGGGCAAAGAAATAGTTGAAATCAAAGGAGATCAGCATCCGGCAAGACAGTGTTTCCTAGCAATAATGAAGAGCCAAGAACAGTATCCAGAGGTGAAAATTGTAAAGGTAGATAGCCCGACAATCTATGACTACAGCCGAACAACCGAGGAAGAGGTGGTAGAATACCTGAAAAAAGTAATTATCAATCCGAAGGACCTAGATCGATTCTTCATGCACGGGATAAGCTTTGCCGAACAAGAAGAGACCGAACTGATGGAGTTTTTGAAGGATAACATAGAAGTCTTTGCATGGACACCATACGAGATGTCAGGGATAGATCCCACAGTAATTAGCCACTGGTTAAATGTGGACCCCCAGAAGAAGCCGGTGATACAGAAGCCCAGCAAATCGACACCACACCATGCAGAGGTAGTAGTCGAAGAAGTTCCAAAACTGAAAGAGGCCAGGGCCATTAAGGAAGTCCACTACCCAACCTGGTTGGCAAACACTATCGTGGTCAAGAAGAATGATGGAAAGTGGCGAGTATGTGTTGACTTCACCAATCTCAAAAGGGTCTGCCCTAAAGACTATTTTTCTTTGCCCCGAATAGACCAGCTCGTGGACACAATGGCAGGACGTGAAAGGATGACTTTTCTGGATGCGTATAGAGGATACCATCAGATTTTCATGTACCCACCGGACCTGAAAAAGACAGTGTTCATTACTCCTCGAGGGATCTACTGCTACAAGGCGATGCTGTTCGGCCTGAAGAACACAGGAGCCACCTATCAAAGATTAGCCACCAAGATGTTCAGAGATTTGATTGGCAACACTACGGAAGTCTACATCGATGATATGATGGTAAAAACAAAGTACTCGAGCAATCACCTGGACGATCTGAGAAAGACATTTGAAGTCCTCAAAGCCTACAAACAGAGACTTAACGCCTCAAAGTGTGCCTTTGGGGTCAGTTCGGGGAAGTTCCTAGGCTTTCTAGTAACTCACAGAGGGATAGAAGTAAACCCCGAACAGATTTTGGCAATTAAAAATTTGAGGAGTCCACAAAACCTGAAAGAATTCCAGAAGCTTACAGGGATAGCTGCAGCACTGAATCGGTTCATTAGCCGTGCATCTGATCGGTGCTATCCGTTCTTCAAAGCAATGAAGAGGGTAAACTAGTTCAGGTGGGACAAAGAAAGTGAGGAGGCCCTTACCGAGCTAAAGCAGTATCTCTCTTTTCCACCGTTACTCACGGTGCCGAACAGTGGTGAGACTATCTCAACTTACGAGGTACGCAATTCTTAGCCCAAGCTCTTGACTAGAAACCTCCCTGGGAGATATCTAACTTGAGCATCGGAGTGTCTCCCGGTCATACCAGGCCGGAAGGCACTAACGGTGTTCTTGGTGGTTGAAGGAGTTCGACGGCGGAGCAAGGAGCTTCTAGTGAGTTTCGCGGCGAAAAGCTTGGCCTATATTATGCTCAGAGTCCTTAGTATTTGGCCAATTAACTGGGCCTTGATTGTGGTGAACAGATCTTCAGTTTGTACCGCGCACAGTTATAACAAAAATTGTAGATGTTTAGAAGAACTCTTAACATATAGCTAAAATTAGTAGCAGAGAGCTAACTACTATCAGCAGTAGCTTTGCCAAACACCCACATATAATTACTAACATTACATTCCACCTAACCATTTGTTAGCAATAGTTCCCTTGCTAAGAGCAGTCTATGTAGCAGAGCTAAAGCTTCACTTGCAATTCGTGTGCGCCATTCGGGTAGTTATTCTTACAAACAGCCACAAACCTACCTCTCTAGTTTCATATGATAGCTCTAAAGTCTGCTTCCATTTTCATGATGTCACAAGCACTATCCATATTTATTTTATGTGTTCCAAGAGGAGGTGGGGACCAAAGCACTAAATGATTTTTAGTTAAGCAAATTTGTTTTTGGGATCAATAGCATTTGTTGCGTGGTATTGTGACAAGAAGTTCAGAGCTTGGGTTTCTGTTAGCCAATGCTATACTACTTTATCAGAGAAAATGTGAGAGTTTTGGTTGTTCTAAATTGCCCAGGCTAAGACCACAAAGTAGCAACATTTAGTACTGATTTATGATAAGAGAATGTTTTGGACCCAATCAAAAAACTTGCCTACTTGAAAGTCTAAGAAATGAATTAATGCCGCCTCCTTCTACACTTTTGTAGCTCTATCACAACTCATGAGAGCATGTTGAATAGTTTCATCTGCCTTCCCACGTCGTTGATACATTCATTGGATTATTATCAGGGCTGTAAACGAACCGAGCTTAGCATATTCGAATTGTGCTTCCGTGAGCTTGAATTTTTTTTGTGCTATTCAAGTTCGGCTTGAACTCAAATAACATTTCAATAATTTATTCGAGTTCAGCATGTTTGAAATTTGATATTTTCAAGCTCGGGTTGAATTACCTAAACGAGCTAGCTTGTGAACGAGCTAGCTTGTGCTTAAGCTCGAGCACAAATTTATATTTGAACTTTTTTTTCAAGTAAAATTAAGTTTATTGTAACAGGGTTGTATACTAAAAATTATGAATTTTTTAGTTTAGTATTTAATTTTTTTATTAATAAAATTATTTTATTTATTTTCTGAGGATCTTAATGAGCAATGTATGTGGTTTCATTATGTAACACCCCGACCCTTCACAAGGTAATGATATGGTCCGCTTTAAAAAAAGTCTTTACGATTTTTTTTTAGGGGTCACCCATCCTTGCATTGCTCCTGTCCAAGCACGCTTAACTGCGGAGTTCTGCTAGGGTCTCCACTACTTGAAAAAAAGTCTCGTTGAATGTAAGGATCCAAGTTTTTTCCTTTATAGTCTAGAAACTCCCTCTCCCTATTCGATGTATGATATCAGGATATCACAATTCACCCCATTTATGGCAGCATGTCTCCGTATAGTAGTCTGCCAGCTCCGATAGCCTGCTAGTCCTTTATTGACCCGCCCACTCAGTAGCCCGCCCACATGTCACGCTAGACGGCTGGGGCCCACACTCGGAGGTGAGGAGAGTCGGCTCTGATATCATTTGTGACACCCTGACTCTTTACATGCCAACGCTATTATCCGCTTTGGAAAAAGTCCTCACAATTTTGTTATTCCCAAGGGTTCATCTATCCTTGCATTACTCCCACCAAAGTATGCTTAATTGCAGAGTTCTGCTTGGGTCTCTACCATCGAAAAAAAAGGCTGGTTGAATGTATGGATCTATGATTTTTTCTTTATAGCCTAGGAACTCCCTCTTTCTTTCCGATGTAGGATACCAAGATATCATACATTATTTATTTGATTCTGTACAGTATTTAATCTAGTGTGTAGAGTTCAATTTACAGGCGAAAGACCAGATTATCGATTCTTGCAAAATATAAATTTTTGGTTCACAACTTAGATGGAGTTGGACACACCATCGGTACGGCTGTAGCGTAGAGTTTGAGTAGATCTGTATTCATTAAGGGAAAACAGTTAATTACGCAGCCTATTATTTCAACACAACGTGATAGTGTGTATTGAACAGGACCATGTTGGGGTAATTAATTTTATACTAATTATATAAATTAATTCACACCACATACTTATTATGAGTGCTTATACTATTAATCCCAAAATAAATAATTATTTACATATATTTAATACTTGTTATTGTGATTCATTAAAGGGTGCGATCTTTTAAGAGTCTATAATCCTAGTGAGTTGAATAATGATACTAATTATATGTTAAATATTAATTATTAACAGAATCTACGTTCTGAAGGATCGGGATTGACGATACCCCTTTAAGGAATCTTATAAGTTTTCACCAAGCCAAACTCTGTAGGTGAATTTAATTATTCAACAGTCAAATAAGTTAAGCAAAATGTCTTAAGAAATTTATTTAAGAAGTCGATTAAATATAATTATCAGTAATTTAATTTAATCGGTAGGTATCAAAAATCTTAACATGGACAGAATAAATAAGTATTTAATAACATGAGCTCAAATATTTGGTTTTAAGAATATAAATGTGAGTGCAATTATAATTCTTTACTGGATTGAATTATAATTAATGTTTTATAAAACTGGTTCTAGGTTGAGATAAATTTTCATAATTACATTATAAGCCTAAATCATATTTATTCCATAAGTCCCTACTGTAACCCTATATATATACATAAAAACCCTAGTCTATAATTTATCTCTACAGTTAGAATTTTCACAAATTCTACAATTGGCTATTTAGGATTTTGAATTATATAAGGATCGTAACCCAAACTATGTCGTGTCTTTTACATTCGAAAATACAGTAAAAGACTTAAATTTAAAATTTCAACTTGAAGTCTACAACCACGAACAATTACTATACTAAAAGTTATTGTATCAACCGAAATCAATCATACCAGATTTTGTAAGGTTAAATCTAATATAACTTTGAGAATATATACCGGGTTTTATTTTGATCGTATGATATCAAGTAATTTTAATCTGGAGTCAGGTTTGGCGTTTGTTTATCTAGTTAATGTTGGAATTGTGGCATATGGAAAAAACTCTTAAAATTTTAGCATGTGGAAAAAACTCTTAGAATTTTAGCATATGGAAAAACTCTCCCTCTCCCCATGATCTCCTCATAATGAGGCTCTCCCTCTCCCCACTCTCCCACATTCATTCCATATTTATGATTGGAGTTATGCCTTGGGTCTCTTGGTTTGCCTAGGGACTTTTGGTTGTCTCATTTGAATGCCTATATATATGATGCCATTTGGAGATTTGGTGACGACAACAAGTGATATACATCACACACATCAAGAAGACACAAGTTTGGATTTTGCTTCCTCAAGTTTGGTTCCTTTGTTGAGGGAGATCTAGCACATTGACGTTCGTTGTTCAGTCAAAAAGGTGTGCTCCTCCGACTGAAGATTATCCGTTGTATCCTAGGAAGCAGACGTCGGTACAACCTCAAAGCACTAGTGGTGAGACGGCGAATCTGTTTTAAGGACACCGTTTGAAATACGGGCCTCGGAGACTTTTTTCTTATATTTGTAATTCAATATGTAATTCTTGTCATTTCATATTTTTTTGTAATTTTATAAATAAAAAAACCGCATGAATACAGAAAGTTTGAGAATCTGGTTTTTCACCAAAACTGGACATCAAGCTTAAAACAGATGCTGATTCTTTGTTTTCTGTGTTCGGTCCGAGAAAGAAAAAAAAAGTCCAGACGACGGGATCATCACATCAGTCGACTGGATGGGTTTTCATGCTAAAATCGTGCCTTTTTTATACAAAATTCGAGGCTCGAGAAATTCAGATTACTGAACTCCCATGTCCAAGACTGCATCCGGACAACTAGATCAGTAGGATATACAACATTGTCGGTGTTGGTACACACTGGTGCATAGTGGACTGGTGAGACAATCCAGGCGACTGGATCCTACATCCTGGCAACTGGTTCCGAATGAGAACACTGGATATGGACTGTGATTTGTTTATTCTAATATCTGCTTCTCTGATTTCTGTATGTGTGAAACAGTGTTAAAGTGGGATAATGGATACTGGAAATGCAAGTGGCAACAACGAGACCACTATTGTGGCAAGTGATTCTGATCCCATGGACTTGATAGCTCCTACACGGACATTCACTGTGGCACCTACGGTTGTGTGGGGCCATAATGAGAATTCAGAGAAATTCAATAGACTGGATTTCAAGAGGTGGCAACAGAAGATGCTCTTCTACTTGACCACGTTAGGCCTAGGGAGGTTCCTAACAGAGACTGCTCCGGTCGTTGCTGCTGATGAGCTCGACAAGCAGGTATTGCACGCTGCTGAAGCATGGAAGCATTCACACTTCATGTGCAGAAACTACATTTTGAATTGTCTGCAAGATACACTTTATGGCGTGTATCGATTCAGAAGACAGCTAAGGAACTGTGGGAGTCCTTAGACAAGAAGTACAAGACAGAGAGTGCCGGGGTAAAAAAATTCATTGTTAGCCAGTTTCTTGACTTCAGACTTCCAGTTGCTTGCCTGATTCTGCTGGAGACAAGCTATTTATGGGGAACTCTACAACATCTAAAGTTGAGGGTTTTGGCCAAGTGATCCTGAAGATGAATTCAGGCATGCAACTGAATTTGAATAATGTTCTGTATGTGCTGGACATTCGTAAGAATCTGGTGTCTGGATCCTTGTTGAGAAAGCATGGCTTCCGCATGGTTTTTCAAGCAGACAAATTAGTGCTAACCAAAGGGTTAAATCGAGAGCAAGTTGATAAAGCATCGAGAGGGATGGGGTTAAAGCCTATGTTGATAGCTGGCACAATGGAAACTCAACCTAGCTGACTGGAGATCCCAGGATCTAGGTTCAAAAGGGACAACCAAATTGTGTTCAACTAAGTATGATCATTGTGGGGGATACATTTTCCTACCCATTCCTGTGATGCAAATAGTGATACCTTCAATAAATGAAGAATAAGCATGGCTTTTAATGACTCTTATGCGTTGGCTTGCCAAGCGAAGTATTGCAGGATATTCTTAATTAAGCAGTCACCTATGTGAATATGAAGTGGGGCCGCTTCTACGAGAATTGATAGGGCTAAATTCTCAAGAGCATTCACAGAACCAGGCGAGTGTTCAGGGCCAAAATGAACACAAAAGTGAGAACTGAACTGTGTTAGGAAAAGCTCCTATGTGAAGTCTGTTGACTCAATTTACATAAACGGTAGAACAGTTCAAGACATCACGTTCACTGATCAGCCAGTAAATTCGATGAATTCTCACAAGAAAAAGTTCAAGGCTAAAAGCTACCTATCCTATAAGGGGTTATTCCGTTGATCTCTCTCAGAAGTCTGCGTTGTATTCTGCATCAGTCCGGTAAACTTCATTCATGTGGGGGATTATTGGAATTGTGGCATGAGGAAAAAACTCTTGAAATTTTGGCATGTGGAAAAACTCTCCCTCTCCCCATGATCTCCTCATAATGAGGCTCTCCCTCTCCCTACTCTCCCACATTCAGTCTATGTTTATGAATGGAGTTATACCTTGGGTCTCTTGATTTGCCTAGGGACTTTTGGTTGTCTCCTTTGAATGCCTATATGTATGATCTCATTTGGAGGCTCGGTGACAACAACAAGTTATATACACCACAACATCAAGAAGACACAAGTCCGAATTTTGCTTCCTCAAGTTTGGTTCCTTTGTTGAGAGAGATCTAACACATTGACGTTCGCTGTTCAGTCAAAAAGGTGTGCTCCTCCGACTGAAAATTATCCGTTATATCTTGAGAGACAAACGGCGGTACAACCTCAAAGCACCAGTGGTAAGGCGGCGAATTTATTTTAAGGATATCGTATGAAATACGGGACTCGGAGACTTTTTCCTTATATTTGTAATTCGAGAAGTAATTCTTGTCATTTCAATTTTTTTTTTTGTAATTTTATATAAAAAAAAGGATGAATGCCGAACGTTTGAGAATCTGATTTTTCACCAAAACAGGACAACAGTTAATTTTTGACTAAAATCATAGACATAATTTTAGGATTTTTGTAGTTTTCCCCATTACATTGTTATAAAATTAAGGAATCAAATTTAATGAATGTATTTATATACACTCTTAAACGAGTTCACGAGTCTTAAACAGGCTGAGTCGAGTTTATATGAGTTGAACTCGTTTAATAAATGAGCATAATTTTATGTTCATAAACAGTGCATTTATTAAATGAATTAAATACGAACAAGTTTTATCTGAGCCGAGCTCGAGTTTTTTATGAATAGTTTAATTTGTTTGCACCCCTAATTATGATTTGTTTGCTCTCCAATCTTGCAGTTTTTAGAATTCACTATCATGATTTCAATTTTTAGATTTTTATTTTATTTTATTTTATTTTTTTCAGACAAATAAAGTTTTTTTTTTTTTGTACTTTTAGTCAAAAAAAGTAAAATAACTTATGTTGTCAATCGAAAGTATTTTGTTCACTGTTATTATAAATTGGGATAATTACACAAACATCTCTTATACTACGAGTGTGTATTGTTTTATCTCAAGAACTAAAGAAGCATATAAATAGGCCCATTAACTATTTGATGGTATCACTCTAACTCCTTCCACTAGCATTCTGTTAAAGAAGCGTATATATAGACCCCCTAACTATTTAATGGTATCACTCCAACTTTTTGATTCAGATGGTAAAGTGATACAATTTCATAGTTTAAGGAGTGTTCGAGTAATATTCCGTTAATTTAGAAGACATAAAGGGTTAAAGTGATACTATCGAATAATTAAAGAGTTTATTTATATATTTTTTTAGGTTAAAAAAATAAAATAATACACATTCATAATATAAAAGGTGTTTGTGTAATCTTTCTTTATAAATTTTAAGATTTGTTTCTTTAGTCGTCAGGTGCCCAGTGCCCATGTGAAAACCCCTTTTTCCAGCAAGCACCAACCTCCCAAAGTATGCTTCGCCACTTTACAAACATATAGGAATCGCTTCACCTAATTTGCTAAAATGATGCTATGTGCCCCCATGTGTTTGAAATACACTTTTTAGTTTTTAGAATATTATCTAACTACGAGGACCGAGAAAAGAAATAGGGAGGAAATATCTTATCTATTATGGAACCGAAATTAAATAATCAATCAATTATTTAATTTTTGATCTGGCTAGAAAGCAATCAGCTTCACTTCCATTTCAAAACCATCATGCCACGTGGCTGCCTCCCACTCGTTGGTCACTTTATTGGTAGAAACAAGTGCCTACTAAAATGGCAAAATTATTAAATAATTCCATACTATCATACATGTGATACTCTCAATAATGATTGCAATTTAAACAATATCGATCATTAATTATCTTATAACTATTCAATAAAGATAAATTATCATGTTCTTACTTTAAAATTTATTACTGTCATATTAAGAGAAAGTACTACGTAAACTTTACACATATTACTCTAAAGCACGGAATAATTATTGGGATCTGAGTACCAAAAAGAAATGCATTTAGCTTTATTTGTTGTTGAATAAAATAAATAATTTTTTATATCGAAAATCTTTACTCATTTTTTCTTCCTTATGCTAATATTTTTTGAAAGGGTTATTCGTTCTTTTCATTTAGATGGTGTTTGTTAAAACTTATAAAAAAAATAGTCAATTTTTTATTCATTGGACTTTTTATATTTTGATGTGCAATAACAAAACAATTATCGTTACCGTGGTGCACGAAAAGTAAAAAAAATTGAATTGTGTTTTCTTTGCACATAAATAAATATGAAAATGTATAAACTTATCACGAAAATGAACAATTTATTTTGTTTTGACAGTAGAAATTTAAAAGACAAAACCAAGCAAGGTATTTTGGCTTTTTAAACAAGTCAAGAAATGAAGAAAAAGATGGGAGAAACCAAGTAACATACAAGGAAGAGAGAAAACTAAAAGTAGTTGTAAAACTTTTAAATTTTTTCCCGATTCTTATAGTTATGAGGAATTAACACAAAAAGCTACTTTTTTTTTTACCAAAGTCTTTAATTCATTAAAAATGAAGGAAAATATAACTCTGGCTAAGAATAACTTTTCTTTTTTTGAGATTTAAAGAAGTACAACTTTTCTAAACTATACAAGTACGTGTATATTAACTACAAATATCAGAGAAGGTCAGTACATTTTACTTAGCCCCTGTTTGGTTTTTTTAAGAAGTAGCTTTTTTACAACAAAAAAAATTAGCTTTTAAGTTATACTATTTGATTTTTTTAAAAAGTTTGCTAATTTTTTTTATCTCTTAATTCAAGAAAAAAATCAAAATACATCCCAAACATCTAAACTTTTTTTAAACTAAAATTACTATAATACCCTCAATTTAAAAAGTCAATTTTCTTCACAAAAATAAAAAAGCTCAATATCTCAAACATTACAACTTAAAATTAAAAAGTAAGAATATATCAAATATTTTAATAAAAAGTAAAAAAATAAAAAAAAACTACTATAAAAATTTATTTTAAATATCCCAATTTTTTTTTATTCCTCTTTTTTTTTATAAAATTAAACATTTTAAAAATTAAATTTTTTAAACATATGAAACAAGAAGGGGAAAGATATTCAATTGGACATCATTAGTTGGAAAATAGGTCAAGGACGTAATTAGTGAAATTTGATAAGGTGATGAACCTAACATGTTGAAATTATAAAAGTACACTTATCATGTGAGTTTTGATTCATTTCTCCGCAATCTTGTGTTTGTTAATTAGACAATAACGGTCTTTGTCTAAATTATTATTTTCTAATATTTAGGTTTTATTTGGCAATTTGATTTTAAGCTTGATTTTTTTGCTTAAAGTTGCTTTATGCGAAATAAGTATTTGGTGAATTATAGTAATAATTTTAAAATAAAAGACAATAAATAAAAAAACTTAACTTAAAATAATTTTAAATTAAAAAAGTAAAAAACTTAGCTTAATATAGCCTTTCATATGGAATAAGTTCTATAATTGTTTGTAACTCACTCCGTGTAAAAATGTATGCACGTAACAGAACTCTATGTGAACACGTTTACACGTCGTTTGGGGCATTGCGATCATATATATGCCTTGTTTGGTAATAGTTTTTTTAAGCGATCAATTTTAACCTACTTAATGTTGGAGAAATATTACAACACAAGATACAAACTCGGTGATCCAAAAAATATATCTTTATTAACTTTTAAAAATTACAATAAATAAAATTTATAGAAAACGAAATTACAAAAATACATAAACAGAATATGCAAATCGAATCCTGCAAACGCAGTTTTTTTAAGAATGATTCACCCCCTACTAAGGGTGTTGTAGGTATCTCTACCGGCGTCATTTTCCCAGGATAAAACGGTTGATTCGAATGTTGTAACACCTCCGAAAATCGGCTACTCATACGTACCTCGTCTCTCTCTCTCTCTCTCACAGTTTTAAAATCTCAAAATTTATCTCTTTTTTCTTCTATTTTCGTTTCACCTTTAAGTTTCTTTCTTCTCCTTTCTGTTCTGCTTTTTCCAAAAAAATAAATAAAAACTATATATATTGCCATTCTCTCATAGGGGTTATACATACCAAATGAATGGTAATAAATCAATTAGCCAATTGAATTTAGAAATTAATTTTGACCTATTGATTTTAAAATTCAATTTGAAATTACAAAAAATTGAATTGCTAATGAATTGTGTCATTTGAATTAATATAACCAATTGAATGCTAACCAATTAAATTCATATTACCAACACTAAACTCTTTGTTCGGTATAATAACTTGCAAACAAACACTCCATACAGGCAATCATCAATAAACTGTGTGCACCATTTAAGAGCTTGTTTGAGATGTCTTGAAAGGTTTTATTTTTTACAAATTTATCATTTAAATTTTTTTTTTTTAAAAAAAGTTAAATTATTTAGAATTATATGCTTGGAGTAGCTTTTTATTCTTTATTTTTATTTAAAATATCGAATAAGTTATTATTTTTTTCTTTTAAACTGTAGTACTTGAAATTACTTTTTAAATAATATTTTTTACTTTTTTTTGTTGAAAGTATTATAGATATTTCATTCAAACCATTTAAATTGTTTAGAAAGTGAATACACTTTTTCTTCAAAAAATAAGGGAAGAAGTTAATGAAGTTTTCTAGAACGGCAAATAATTAAGCTTAAAAATTAACCTTTTCAATTAATAGTCCAAACAAAGCCTAAATCCAAGTGTTTTTTAACCCAGTGAAAATCGAATATGAGACCTCCAAAATTGTAACTCTCAGTATCAACTCATTAACCACCAGCCAGTCGTTCAAGTCATTAGGTAACAACTTTGCTAGTTTGAAAGGAGTAAAATTATAATTCAAAAAGTATTTTCCTCCCAGCTTCTAAATTATTTATGCTCAAAACTCCAAAATTAATTGATACAATTCCCAAAATAAAAATAAAAAGTAAATATAATTAAAAAAACAAAAACAAATTTGTTTGGCATGGGTTTTGGTCTCCTTTAGATCCCCATTTGGATTTAAAGAATTTGGCTTATTTGGTATCTTTTTGACTTTTTCATCATTTGGTCAAATTTTTTTTTTTAACTGTTCGAGTTCTTATTGATGAGAAGAACTCTAAATACGAAAATGAAAAAACATAAATTTGGTGCAAAGTGGCGGCAGTGGATGGTAATAGTGCTTGGATAAAGATAATGAAGTAGTAATTATGTCACATTAGAACGAGAAAACGTTTAATTTCAAAATTAACTTATTTTTCATTAATTAGTAATTTTTTTGATAAATTTTGTTATGTTAAATAATTAAAAAAACCAAAAATTGAGACAAACTGAGGGTAATGTTTTCTTAAAAGTTATTAAATACTTTCAGAGTATCGCGTGACATTACTTACGTAGTGCTCTCAACAAATTAAAAAAGTATGATACACACTATTTAAGTCATCATTTGTCTCATACTCACCAAATAAAAATAAGTTGTGATTGTTCTATCTAGATATTTTTTTGTTATATAATTAATTAGGAACACCGCATAAATAATACTACATAGTATTTGAGAATCATTGAATAATTACTCATGTTTAGAGTTTACGGGGAAATAAATAACCTAGCCCAGGGGCACGTATAGGCCCAGAGTAGGCTCCACAGAAGCCCGAGATAGCACTCATAAGTCTAAGGTAACACTCCTGAACCGCCGAGCAAAATAGAACTGATGATCAGTCATACGTCCTAATTAGGAAGAGAGTATCGAGAGTGACGCGTGGATCGATATCGAATTCTACTTTATTTTGTTTCAACGGTTCCCACGTGATTTGTTGGCTACGTGGCTCCACAACTGTATAAAGAAGATAACGAAATAGAGTAAAAGGTACGCGCATATAGAATCTGTTTTGGATTAAGGATTATGTATTCTCTCTTTACTTGGTGATTGTTACATCAAAACTCTGACGTGATCGTTGAAGCGAACCCGCTGAAAACTACTCTGGCTCCCCTTCTAACAATTCTTCTACTCATTTTTAGGTATGACCCAGTGATTCTAGCCCAGCCACGGATGAGCACCATCAAGAGTATAAGCGGCATAAAACTTATTCCTAAATCTATTTATTAGTATTATTGAGCATTAATTCTCTCGCTGAGCCCCTAAAAATAAAAATTATTTTTTGAGGGTACAAAACAAAAATATTCCAAATTTTCACTTTAAACCTTTAGCTTTAGATATTTTTTATTTAATTCTCATATTATATATTTGAAAGATTTTGGCTTAAGTCCCATTTAGAATATTTGTTTAGAGGCAAGTCCTACTTAAAAGTAATGTTTCATTAAGTCTCATTTTATATTATTATTCCAAAATTACTCCTAATACACCATTCATGCTTCACAAATCTAAATTTTTTAACAAAAGAAGCATTGTCATTTTAAAATCATCGATATTAATGTGGAAACCGCAAAAAATCGGACAAAAAATGCTTAGAATTTTCGTTGTAATATTCTCTTAAAAAATGATCAAAAATTTTGACAATGTTTTGATAGAAAAATGAGATATTATACAAATAAGACATTTCTTGAATAAATAAGATATTTCATAAATTACATGAAGAGAATATTCATTTATCCTTTCAATAATATATATTTATCATTTTGTTAATATAGAATTGAGTTTATTAATGAATAATGATTCATTTATACATGCATTAAATGAATCAATGAAATGTATCATTTGTTTTAAAAAAAATATCTCATTTGATAAGAAATTAGACATTTCACATTTCTCTATCAATATATTATCTCATTTTCTATAAAAGATGGATCGCCAGATTTCTCACCGAAATTGTTCTGACTATCTAAAGACGCCATCTAAACCTAGATAGGATGTTTTCAAACTGCATGCTCAATTTGGAGGACAAAACCGCCATGGCCCTAATCAAAGTCGTCGTCCTTTCAACCATCACCGATCTTGGAATCATCTTTAACACCGGCGTCGATCACACCGTCGTCCTCAATGGCCAATTAACGATAAAATGAAATGGTGGAACCTCGGTTAGTTGGTTAACGACAAAATGGCGTTGCACATGCAAAACCCGCTGCTGTATCTTCAAGTACTCTTTTATGGGGGTTCCCTAGTGTTGCAAAACCTGCTTATGCAACTTCAAGTACTCTTTCATGGGAATTCCCTCCAAAATGGTCTTAATCTACGTCGTGCTGAGAAAATGGGAAAAGATATATTTGTCAAAATAATCATAAATTTAAAGAATAAAATTTTATGAAATAATGAAAAAAAAAGTTAGGACTTGTTTCTAAACAAGTCCACTAATGTAACACCCCGACCCTTATCGTGACAACGATATTGTCCACTTTGGGTAAAAATCCTCACGATTTTGTTCTTTTCAAGGGGTCGCCAATCCTTACATTGCTGCTGCACAAGTACGTTTAACTGTGAAATTCTACTAGAGTATCTACCACTTATAAAAAATGTCTCGTTGAATGTAAGGGTTCAAGATTTTTTCTTTATAGCCTAGAAATTTCTTCTCCCTTTTTGATGTGGGATACTAAGATATCATAATCCACCCATTTAGGGCTGCACGTCCCCATGTAGTAGCCCACAAGCTCCAGTAGTCTTCTAGTTCTTATCGACTCGCCCATATTCGGTAGCCCACCTACTTGACACGAGAAACTACAAGGGCTCACACTCAGAGGTAGGGAGAGTCGGCTCTGATACTATCTGTCACACCCCGACTCTTCTCATAGCAACGATATTGTCCGCTTTGAGTAAAATCCTTACAATTTTATTCTTTTCAATGGCTCACAAATCCTTACATTGCTCTCATCCAAGCACACTTAATTGCGAAGTTCTGCTAGGATTCTACCACCTGAGAAAATATCTCATTAAACGTAAGGGTCCAAAAAAAATTTTATGGTCCAAAAACTCCCTCTCTCTTTTCGATATGAGATACCATGATATCACAATTCACCCTCTTTAAGGTTGCACGTCCTCGTAGCCTGTTAGTCCTTTATCGACCCGTCCACATGTCATGCGAAACGGTAAGGCTCACACTCGGAGATGAGGAGAGTCGGCTTTGATACCATTTGTAACACCCGACCCTTCTCGTGGCAACAATATTGTCTGTTTTGAGCAAAAATTCTCATAATTTTGTTCTTTTTACGGAGTCACTCATCCTTGCATTATTCCCGCCTAAATACACTTAACTGCGGAGTTCTGTAACAATTTTTATCACCTGCAAAAAATGTCTCGTTGAATGTAAGAGTAAGAATTTTTTTTTATAATCTAAGAACTCCTTTTTTTTTTATGTGAAATATCAAAATATCACTATTAAATACAACTCTAAATTAATTTTTTTATACATGAATTTTGATAGGTGTTACGAAAAAAGAGGTCATCAATATCTACGATAAAAAACACCAAGTGGAAACTGATCAAAGCACCAAAGTTAACATAAGTGTACTAAACGATGTACTTACCAATATTTGATTTTTTAATATAAATAATTTATATATTAGAATCTATAAGATAACAATTTGAATAATTTAGAACCTTTAAAATGATGAAAATTATTGGGTTCTCTTGAAATACAACGTGTCATTAACTACATAATATTTTAAATAAAAAAAATATTAATGCATGTTAAGTCAGTTATTTTTTATTTTTTGCATGGTATATACTCCCCAAAGGTGAGCTATCATTATTCTATGGAAAATATTTTTTGCGACATAATTACATAAAACACCTGATAAATAATGGCGCTATTGTTGGTTATTGATTTATTTATTTATTTTTGCTTATTTTACTTTAAACAACATATAATTTGACTTATTTACTTATTTTTGTTTATTTTTGTCTTTTTTAAAAAAGATTTATATTTTGATTAAAATAATTTTTTTCGGCTCATTTCAATAAGATGAATTTAAAAAGTATAATAATTTGACTAAATAATAAAAAATTATATTAAAAATAAAAACATTTATAATAAAATACAAATTAATAAGTCAAATTCGCTTATTTAGGACCAATGACACGAAATGCTTATCGAATAATTAGTCACCAATTGGGTATTCAACAGCAAACATATCCTATTCTATTGATGTGAATTATCAAAATATGATCTTTAGACTGAGCCAAGGAATATATAATTGAAGGAAAAAATATATTTTTTAATATATATATATATATAAAGATATTGGCAGAAGAGATAAATTGGCAACAATACATAGCAGCAAACAGAAAATTCACTGTTCCTCAAAAGCAAGAATCTGCCACATCTGGCGTTTCCACCCACCCACGTCCCTGACGCGTGAGGGAAACGCTCCATCTCCAAATCATTTAACGAGAGCGCGCAATACACGCGTTGAAAGAGCGAGTGGAACGAAAGAAACGTACACCTGCAGTGAAAAATAAAAGGTGAGACCACAAAAAGAAAGCAAATGAATAAAGGAGGTTGCAGAGAGTCAGAGACGCCCCTCGACTTTTACGCGGGCTTTCTCCTGCCACCCTCTTGTCAGCTGTTGCTGCCTCTTCTCATTATCTCTCTCGCATCTCATCTTTCTTTCTTTCTTTCTCTCTCTCTCTCTCTCTCTCTCTCTCTGTATTTATCTCTGCAACAAATATATATATATATATATATCACTCTCAGCTTCATCGTACTTTAGTCACATCCATCGTTCTCAGTACTCACACACTCTTCGAGGGAGGTACTGTATCTTTCAGTCTCACCAATCGCCGTCCACGTGTCAACATCTAGGTGATAAGGACTATCTGGTCATTTTGAATGGAAAGGCATCAGCCTATTAACTTTTTGTTTAGACTTTTTAATTTTTAAATTTTTAAAAAAAAAAACATAAATATACAAATATGTGAAAAAACTAATTAAAACTAAATAAATAAAATTTTTATGAAATTTTTAAGCAAAAAAAAAAAACTATATAAAAAACTAATCCAAACTTAAGTGGTAAGGTCTTGCTCTTAACCTGATTTTAAGGCCCTGGTTGCCCTGGTGGGCAATTTGATTTTTTTGAATTTTTTTGGTTAAAAATGCAAAAAGGTTTAAATTGCTTATTTAGTAAAAAAATTAAAATGTCAAATCAAATAATAAAATTTTAAAATATTCTATTCAAATTTTTATTATTTTTAAAATACAATAATAGTAATTATTCATAATTTATTTATTACTTTTCAATTACATATAATTGTTAATATCAAATATATGAAATGATAAAATTATTTATTTTGAACAAAAAGTAAAAAAATTTAACTTTTTACCTAAATAACTAATTTTAAAAAAATTAACTTAAAAGTTAAGTTATCAAACAATCTATTTTAAATTTAATTTAATTTTTTAACTAAAAATATAAAAAAACAAAAAATTCTAGCTTTTAAGCTAGTTGCCGATCGGGCTCAAAGTTAAATAAGACAAATAAAACTATTTAGAGAATTGTATTAAGTCAATTTAAGATAAAATGTTTGTCTTAATGTCAGTGATTTTAAAGCCAAAAAAGCTTAAAGTTTATAAAAAAATTGTATTTTTTAAAATTTTAATTTTATATAATCTTATATTTAATATAAATTTTGTTTAATAAATTTTTAAAAAGTAGATTTTAAAAATATAAATTTTATAAAAAATAAATATGTATAATAAAAGCTATAATATTTTTTAAAAAATATATAAATTTATTTTATTTAAAAAAGATAAAAAGACTAAAATCCTTTGAACTTTCAAACTTGGCTTTTTGGCTCTATCAACTTTAAACCTTTTATCAAAACAAGACATAAAATTAATAATACTTCTTTTTTTTTTTCTTGTTGTTTAAACTGTGAACTTTGATATGGATATACTAGCACTTTAGCCCATATGCACGAAATAAATAAAAATATTTTAATAGAATCGTAAATTTTAGATTTAATTGAGTTATTAAAAGCTAAGATAATATAATTTATTTATGTGAAGAAAAATATTGAATTAAAGTTATTTTTATTTTTATTTTGATAAAAAATTTAAAAAATTATTTAATTTGTATGTAATAACATCGATTAAGATATCAAAAAGTAATTTTAGTTTTACATTAAGGCTCTGTTTGTTTCGGCGTAAAATATTTTACCATAAAAAATATTTTACATATAAAATGATTTTGTAAAAATTATTATTTTTACTTGTATTTTCTCGTATTTAGTTAAAATTTAAAAAATAAGAATAAGAGATAAAAATGACCAAAAGCGAAAAGAATTTAGGTGAAGAATTTCAGAAAGATTCATATGAAAAGATCTACCTCTTATTCAAACATTCTTATTTGTTATGAAAATGGCCAAATACAACAAGAATTGGACGAAAATTCCAAATATACATTCTAAAATTAACTTATGAGTTAATTTTTTGTAAGTTAAATTTGGTCTAATGAGGTAAAATATTTTACTAAAAAATATATTTTACATAAGTATTATCAGTCAAACAGTAAAAATTAAGTAAAATATTTTACATAAAAATATTTTTCATCAAAACAAACGAATCTTAATTTCACTTCATATTCTTTTAGATAAACATAATATAATACTAGTATACAATTGAAATTATTCATTCTAATTTATCTATAAAAGTTTCAATGTATATAAACTAATAAAGTGATTATTATGTCATAAAATTTAAAAAAAGTAAGTATAATTTTACATATCTTAATAATTTTTTAGAACTAAACATCAAAAAATCACTTTTTTAAAATTATTTTGTTTGATTAACTATATTAAAATTTACTTCACTTAGTTTTATTTTTAGTTTTTTATATTATTAAATTAGTTAATGTGATAGTTAATACATAAAAAAATTCGTAAAATTTAATTCTAAATAAGATATTCTCACTAACTAATTTTCCAATTATACATAAAAAATTCACATAATTTTAATAGTAAATCAGTTAATATTACCAAAAAAATTTAATTTTTTAAATTATATATTGTAAACTTGGGATGTATATTGTGATAAAATTATAAAATAAAATAAAAAACACAAATTCACAAAATGAATAAATTTTCACTAATCAATAAAGTTTTATGATAAACATATTAAGAAAATCAAAAAATAATAATTAAATATATTAATTTACCTAAATAAAGATTAAATATGTGAATATAGTCACAAATAAAAAAATATGAATATAAGACGTTCCACAAATTATATGTATATTTAAAATTACCATAATTTAATAGTATTTGATAGTTAATGTTTAAATTTTACTTCATGAAAATAGCATAAAATAGATATAATTAGACTTTTTATTATTTACATATGATTTTTTTTCTATATATGGTCCTAATTAAAGTTACAAATTAAATATTTGAATAATATTACCATACTGATTAGAGAATTAATAATTAATGTAGGGACTAATAATTTGTTGACATGTATATTTTTATATTTAATAAATTCAAAAATTTTAAAAAATTGGGTTAAGAGTTTAAGTTTAAAGAAATAACAACGTTTTGTTATAATATATAGTATAAATAGATTTCTCCGACAATAATAGCCAACCACAGTATAGCATAAGTGCTTGAGCCAAGTAGTTAAGCCTAGCAAATCATGAGCAGTTGAACGAATTAAATCGAATATAACACGAATGATGTAGTCGAGTAATCGGACATGTCAACTTAATAAGATTGGTCTAAATTTTCATAAGTTAAGCCTAAAATGATGCCAAGAATTACGCCATTAAATTATCTACATGGCTAAGAACAAGTAAGGATTATCTTAAATATTTACTTAGCCTATGCCTATATAAAGAGATTATCATATTCATAATTGGCTTTATAATTTTTGTTCGAATAGTTAGAACTTATACTATGTTATATATATTTATTTATGGGGAGTAAGTGAAACCAAGATCACTCCTAATCCTCTATAATAGAGCTCAAATTTGCAATTTTCATTATCAGAATTTAGAAAATGCTATTAAGTTAGAAATGCTTTGACAATAAACTTTATAATTTAGACTAATGAAAAAGCAAATATTGTTTTTTTTAGTAATTTAACAAAATAATAATAATAATAAATAATGTTTTATCCATATGAATAAAAGTTAAAAAGAAAAAAAAATATTTAGTTCAAAATACGTAAGTCTAGGGTTATCACATACTCGTATCCATGTCATATTACATAATTTTTTTATTTATCAAAAATAATACATCAATGATATTACATGCTATTTTGGGAATATTTAGGTACTTTTTGATTAATAGATAAATAAGAAATTATAATAACAATACGCTTTAAAGAAACATTAACATATACTATACATATATTAATACATTTTTTTCTCTGTTAATTAACGAATATCCATTAGAGACCAATTAGCATTTAAAAAAAATATTTGATAATTTTTCAGTCCATTGTATATTGGTAATGTTGATCAGTTCGATGTAATTCCCTTCCTTTTTTTGGCTTTAATCTTGTTCATAAATTGGTCTGTTTGGATCAATTAAATAAAATACTACTAGAGACTAAAATGAAATTAAAAAAAAAACTAATAAACCGAGTTTTATTGAATATTGGCTATTTTTATCTTCAGTGAATTTTTTTTAATTTTTTTATCAAATATTCTTACTGTTTGAATTTCTAGTTTACTTAATTGAAAAACATATAATTATTTAACCTTTATTTGGGATCACTACAAAATTAAGTTTTTTACAAAACAAAAACCGCTTTTAATATATATCATTTGGCATCTCTACAAAATTTACTAATTTTGTAAATTTATTTTTCTTAAAAAAGACTAAACACATACCAAACATATTAACTTTTTTTTTAGTAAAATCATTATATTATTGTCGATTAAAAAAGCAACTATACTTCAAATAATAAAAAAATAATACCAATATTTCAATTATTACAACTTAAAAATAAAAAATAAAAACTTAATAAATATTTTAACAAAAAGTAAAAAAGAAAAAATTACTTTAAATAAATTATTCCAATCATTTAATTTATTTTAAAAAATCAATGACCCTAATTGATAAATTTTACATTTTAGGAAAAAAAATTTTAAAAAAATAAAATTTTAAACTATTTGATAGCCTGGACTAAGACTATGTTTGCACTAATTTTTTTTAAAAGTCTTTTGAAAAATTTACTTATATGGCCTTAGTTGATTTTTTTTACATATTTTTACATATAATTTTTTTTAAAAAAATTTTAAAAAAATTAATCTAAAAAAAAGATAAATCTCTTATAAAATCAAGCTTTTTATATATTCCGGCCAACTTAAAAGATTAAAAAAAGAAGAAAAAAATTAGAAACTAAAAAATTGAAGTTTATTGAAGGGGACACGTGGCGGTATTGCGTGGAGGATGGGACCCACTTAAGATTCGCCAAAAGGAACTAGACCGGTCCTTGTCTGAGCAGAAATTGTCGGCTACTTGTAAAGGTAACGACGTAATATCGGTTGCGGAGGAGGGGGAGGGTCTAATTAATCGTACGGTCAGAAATGGCACAGTTGTAATTATAACGGGTCAGGCTTCGGATCAGTGAAACACACCCCGGGAAAAGATGGAGGTGGTGGAAATCGTATGCCTGCGGGTACACTGCAACTCCCGTGGCCAGACATTTCGCTGATGGCTTTTGTTGTGTGAGTGCTGCTGATCCAGATGGGAACTCCTGAAGGACGTCTAAAATGATATTTCTAATTAACCTTTCGCTGTTAAAAGGAAAAAAAAAGTAAATGCTAAACGAAGTTCATTAGGTCCCGTTTGGATATTAAGGTTTTGTTTGTTAATCTGATTTTTACTTAGGTAGTTTTGTTTAAAGTTACTTTAAGCTAAATAAATAAAAAAATTTGTTTAGTAAATCGTAAAGGTAATTTTAAATCAAAAAATAATTAATTTAAAATTTTAATTTAAAATGACTTTAAATCAATAGAGTTGTAAGTTCAAAAAAAAGTTATTATACTTTTTAAATTTTATTTTTATATAATTTTATATTTAATATAGATATTGTTTGATAAATTTTGACGAGTAATTTTAAAAATATTTTTTTTTATGAAGAATAGATTTTTATAATAAAAACTATGATACTTTTTAAAAAATATATAAATTTATTTTATGTAAAAATACCAAAATGATAAAAGGCTAAAACTTCTCAGTTCTCAAAGGAAGCTTTTTCGATTTTTTTAACTTTAAGCAAAAGATCAAAAACGGCTTTATGCTCTTTGCCAAACGAAGGTTGAATAATGGGTTAAAAAAAGCCCTTTTTTGATTAATTATGATATTTTTACTTATTTTTTGTCTATTTAAATTTATTTGTATTTTTTAATAAAATCTTTTACCTTTCAAATCATCTCAATAATATAAATAGAGAAAATAGAAAAATTAATCAAAAATTAAAAAAAATCATTGAAAATAAAATAAACATCATAAAATTTGACTTATTAATCTATTTTATTTTATTTTTTATAATTTTTTGTATCTTAATTAAAATAAATAAATAAGAAATTCATTGGTTGATGTATTAATCTATGTGCAAAGTATACAAATATTTATAAAATTGTAAGGTCTAAGTCCTAGAAATATATTAATATTAAGTTTTTTCTCTCCTCTTTTAGCTATAATCAAAAGCTCAATGAAAGCAGGTTAGCCGAAGTACAAAAATTGAAAAATAAATTTTTGTTATGATTTCTTTAGGGTTTCTATGGTTGTAGGTTTTCTTCATTATCTTTAAGCTTGACTCTAAAAAAAAACAGAAAAAACTTGTTTAGATGAGCACTTTTATTTTTATTTTTAAAGTAGTGTTTTTTTAATATTTGTCATTTGATACAGTTAACTATTGTTTGCTTGCTAGGTGATAAATAATAATTTAATAACAACATTAATTTTTCTATACAACTAATACAATTTTTGAAAAATAATGTCTACTATTTTCATAAATATTGATATATTTTAATACAAATATTCATGACTATTAAGCCATTAGGTAACCAGTGATTAGCATTTTATTTTACCATTTTTTCAATTAACTCTCTCGGTCTAACTTTCCACATTTATATGGTATTTTAGTGTGAATCTTTATTTTTTTGTCATAAGGAAAGATAAAAAGTGTTGCACTCCCAACACACTCAACTATGAGATAATTTTTTATGATTCGATTCGTTCAGTACACGTAACTCACTAAGATTATTATCTATATAAAAATAAAGTTGATTCATTATTTAGAGTTATTTATTCAGAGAATATTTGTTTTATTGTTTTTTTATGAAATTATACTTCATTTTTTATTTGTAGATCAATATTTTTATATTTCATAGTTCTAGAGATCATATCAACTTTATTTTTGTATGAATAATAAATTCAACGAGTTCTATATATAAACGAATCGAATCATAAAAATACATTTGAGAGTTAAAACACATCGAGAGCGCAACAATAATGTTGGAATTTAAACACCAACTCTCGAACGCAGACGGAAGTAAAACTACGTACAAAAAAATAGAAAATAAATAACACCAAAGATTTACGTGGTTCGGTCCACACCGGCCTACGTCCACGAGCGAGAGAGAAAAATATTTCACTATGACGAATGTGAAAGAGTACAAAATCAAACTCCCTTCTCTCTACCAGCAAGCCTCTCAATTTTCTCACACACAATATGAGACCCTAGCTATCCTATTTATAAGAGACTACCAAAATAGAAGCTGCCAAAATAATAATAGGACAGCTGTTAAATCAATAATAGGAAAGCTGCTAAATAAATCTAACTGTTAAATCTGATATTGAGATTCGAGTCAATCCCAACAATCTCCACGTTGGCTTGAATCTTTCAGCCATCTTGAAGAACTGTTGGCAATTCTCAACCGCACGCCTTTCTCCTTTTGATCTGCCTGTAGCCTTCTGGTAAGACGAAAGATCTCCACATTGACTTGAATTCTCTAAATCACCCAGAAGATAATCTGCATCGCTTTTGATTCTACCGTCGTCGCCGTTGTCGATCTACCACACCCAAACAGCATGGCTCACAACTCTACACCGAGGTGCCCACACCCCAACCTGGGTGCCCCACAAAGCTCACTACTTTGTAGAATAATGTGGCCCCATCTCTCCCCCTTTGTGCACACAATCGAAGAGATCACCACCACACCCATCACTTCTGTCGAGGTGTACACCTGTTCATCACGCCTGTCATTTTAGTCTCGTTACTCGAAGCTTTCGTGTGAATATCCAACAACTGTTGCTCTTGCATCTTGCCAGCATCTTGCACGTAATATGATTTGCTCGCATGCGCACTTGTACTACCTCGTCGCTTCCTTGTACCCCTGCACCTATTTCGTGTGCTTTTCCGCAACTGTTGTTCACTCTGATCACCCATACACTCTTTTCGTGTACGTCGTCAACCTGTACTACTCATCTAATGTTTGGTAGAAGCTCCACCTGTCACAATATTCTCTACAAGCCTGTATAGGTTGCCAATCATCTCTCCCTGAAGTGCATCACTGTTTCTCTTTGAAACCCAAAGAACTCCACCTCTAGATGAGAACCCGCAACCTCTCGAATCCAGCATTCCCAGAGAAATCAAGTCTTTCCTTAGATTCGGCACATGTCTAACCCCAGTCAAGATCAAAATGATCCCATCAAGCCTACAAAATTGCATTGTTCCTATACTGACAACTCTGCTCACTATATTGTTAGCCATATTGACAGTACCCCCATCGCATGCCTGATACGTATCAAAATACTCTCCGAATGCATACATGTGGAACGAACATCCAGAATCTGATTTGCTCATACCTGAAGTAACTGTGAGCACCTCTGATTCTTCATAATCGGAGGCCTCTGTAACTGCTGTCTCTGATGATTGTTCTTTTTCCTTGCCTGCCTTGTACTTCAGACAATTCTTCTTCAGATGACCTTTCTTGTCACAATAGCAGCACTTTCCTTTGTAACCTCTCGATTTGGAACAACCTTACTTCTTGGACCCATCTTGCCTCACTGTAGCCCTGCCTCTGACTTCCCCACTGCCTGATGTAACCATGATGTCCTATCCCTGTGATCTATCACTCTCCCTCTTCTTCAGCATCTCATGAGATATGAGAGCAGCAACAATCTCATCTAACCCAGGGGTATCCTTCCCAAACATCAGTGTAGTCCTCGAATGCTCATATGATGAAGGAAATAAAACCAACAGGGGAATTGCTTTATCCTCATCTTCGATCTTCACGCTGATAGAATCTAATTCCGTCAGTATCCTGTTGTATTCGTCCAAGTGCTCCATAAAGTTCGCTTCCTCTGTCTTCTGAAGTGCATATAGTTGTTTCTTTAAAGATAACTGATTAGTCAATGTTTTGGACTTGTACATGCTCTTCAACTTTTGCATAGTTCTGCCAAATCGCTTTCGTTGATGACTTTCCGAATAATACGGTTACCGAGATACAACTGAATCGTGATGTTTTCCAAGTCCCACATCTCCTCCCACTCTACATTCTTCATCATTTTTTATTTCTCTGACTTATTTCTGAGAGCCTTAATCAGTCCATCATGCGTCAAAATATTTTTCACCGTTTGCTGCCATAAAGTGAAGTCGTTGTGGCCGTTAAAAGGTTCAATCACGAAACCCGAACTTTTAAACACCATTAGATTTGTCTGACAATCTCTACAATCTGAACTCATCGCAATAATAGATATGTGTAATCTTTGTCCCACGCAGTCCAAATCAAATCTGATTGTACCCGATCGCTTCTGATTTTATCCGATCACACCCGATCAATCTCAATCTAAGTCGATCTGTTCATTCCAAATAAACTGTGCAAAAATCAAAAAATATGACCGAACCGATGAATTCACAGCGCCCAAAAACCTTAGGAAACACCTCCCCCTTAAATTATTTTATTATATATACGAGTCGATATAATAAAATAAATATAAATAATCAATTTCGTGCACCTGTTACACTGCATAATTGCCTTAGAATATCTCAACAATCTCCCAACCTAATCTCTAGGAACCATAAAATCCAATAAAAACTAATTTTTATTCAACAGTGCCGTAAATAGTAAAATCCTACCACACTGAATAAAAATTCAAAGGCAATTATGGAACCATTAAAATCAATTTCAGAATCTTACTCAATTGATTTCTATGCGCAAACAAGTCCTACCAAAATCAACTGTTGCTTCGTTTAGAAGAAAATTAAAAGGCAGTCGTTGTTGCTGCCATTTTAAAAAACCACCAATGCAAAGAGCTATGCACGCCGGCGCTGCATCACTCAAACCTAGATTTTGCAAAAAAAAAAAAATTTTGTGCGAAATAAATTTTTTTTGATTTATACGATACGAAATTAAGAAAAATACCTTGCTCCGATCAATTACCGCAGCCTCAAATCGTCCACCGTCAGCTCTGAAAACACTTATTGGGATTTGAACACCAATCTCCGAACGCGAACAGAAGTAAAATCACACACAAAATAAATAAATAAATAAATAACACCGAGGATTTACATGGTTCGGCCCACACAGGCCTACGTCCACGAGCGAGAGAGAAAAATATTTCACTATATCGAATGTGAAAAGTACAAAACCCAACTTATTTCTCTCTACTAGCTAGCCTCGCAATTTTTCCACACACAATATGAGATTCTAGCTATCCTATTTATGGGAAACTAGCAAAACAGAAGCTGTTAAAACAATAATAGAACAGCTGCTAAATCAACAATAGAAAAGCTACGAAATGACCAATAGGATAGCTGCTAAATAAATCTGTTACATCTAGGCAACCCAAGAGGGGGGTGAATTGGGTCTTTTCAAAAAAAAAAAAATTAAAACCTTTTTCAGAAATTTTTTAATATTGCAATAAAGCAAGGTATGCAAGTATATAATCAAAACAAATATTAAAAGATAAGAGATACAGAAAAAGAACAAAACACTAGGAATTTATAGTGGTTCGGCTTTATCCTAGCCTACATCCACTTCTCAAGATTTTCCTTGAGTATTTCCACTATTCAGAATCCTTTCGGGTGTATTTCAAACCTTTACAAGCTTCAAGATTCCACTTGAGCTGTCTGAATTTTTACGGGTACATTCACAAGCCTGTTACACCTTCAAGAATATCCTATGAAAATAAGCCCCTGTCTTCTTCTAATCTCTCTTGAACTCTTTTTTGATGAGTTTCACTCGCTCAGTCAAATACTGACAGGGTGACTCACCCATGATTACAATAAATGAATTGTAATGAATAAAGAACACACACCCTCTTTTCAGAATTGATTTATAATAAATGATGGTAAAGAGAGATGAGGAACAAGAACCGGAGTTGCAGCAATGAAAATAACCTTGATGGATTTGAGCAATAGAATAATAAATGCAAGTCTCTCTCTTTTGTATATTTTAAATGCTGAGAAGTAACTCCTTATATAAGTTCTTGTGAGTTCTTGACCGTTGGAGGTAGGTGGGGGCAATAAA
>JAOTRH010428910.1:0-34275 GCA_034768845.1 Heliamphora exappendiculata | reverse complement strand
AGTATAGGGCTATGGCACATGGCATCTGCGAACTCATTTAGCTCAAAGTCCTATTAAAGGATTTGGATATTGAGTGCACAAACCTATGAAGTTGTACTGTGACAATAAAGCTGCCATTAATATTGCTCATAACCCTATCCAGCATGACATAATGAAGCATATAGAGATTGATCGACACTTCATCAAGACAAAAGTGGGTTAGGGACTAATAGATATGCCTTTTATGAAATCTACAGATTAATTAGCAGATATTTTTATTAAAGGGCTTAGTAGTAAAATATTTTAACCCATTGTATGCAAATTGGGCAAGAGAAATATCTATGCATCAACTTGAGAGAGAGTGTTAAGTTGAGTGTATTATTGTACTTTTAGTATTTTATTATAAATAACAAGGAATAGTGTGTAAACCCTAAGTTTAGTGCTCTCATTAATTGTTCTTCTCATTTTCTCTTTTCCTCCTTTTCTTCCAACTCTTTCAATAATTCTAATAGTTAGTAATAGGTTGAGGATTCAACTGAGTATTGTAAGAGTTTCTTGTAACCAATACTTTGATTATAGTGCGTGTCTTTTGGACTTGGATAAGTCCTGTGATTTTTTATCGTATTGGGGTTTTTCTATGTAAAAATCACTTGTCTTGTGTGTGATTGGTTGTGATTTATCTGTTCTTTATTCTTTATTTATTCTGTACGTACATATCAAATGAATAAGTATTTAGGTTTATAAAGATTGAAATCGTTTTTCAATTGGTATCAGAGCAGGATTCTTGTAGATCCAATCTTTTTTGTTTGATTTACACATATGGATTATCTGAAAGAAGATGCGTCCACCAATAGACCTCCCCTTATTGACGGGTCTAACTACCATTTCTAGAAAGTCAAGATGAGAGCTTTTCTTAAGTCTATTGATGAGAGAGTTTGGTTAGCTATTACTGAGGAGTATGCATACCCGACTATGACTGTTGATGAAAAAATAGTCCGTAAGCCATCAACGAAATGGGATAGGACTAATTTTGATAATGCCAGTTAGAATAGTAAGGCTAAGAACGCTATATTTAGCGAGGTCACACAAGAAAAAAACCTTGAGACATCCTTCAAGTCACTCACGAAGGAACTCAAATCGTAAAAATCTCCAAACTTTAACGTCTTACCACAAGTTTTGAAATCCTACGTAAAAAAAAAATGAGAAATTTGACGATTTTTACGCTAAGTTAAGTGACATTGTTAACGCTTCTTTTAATATTGGTGAAAAGATCCCTAACTCAAAAATTATTAGAAAAATATTGAGATCTCTTCCCAAATGCTTTCAACTAAAAGTCACTGCAATAGAGGAAAGAAAAGACATTGACTCTATTACAATTGAAAGTTTGGTTGGAACCTTACAAACTTAGGAGCTAAATTTTTAAAATCATAAGACTTCAAAAAATTTAGCTTTCATCTCAGCTTAAGGCTTTGCAAGTGATTCTGATGATGAATTCAATCCAAAGATGATGGCTATGTTCGTCAAAAAGTTTAAAAAATTTGATAAAATAAGAAATCTAACCAGGACGATAAATCTCAGAAGCGATTTGAGAACGATAAACCTAAGAATGCACCTAAATTCATTGACAAAAAGGGACAAAAATCTCAAAACCCTGGCCCCCAGCGTTATGAGTGCAATGGATTTGAGCACATTGCTCAGGAATGTCATAATAAGATGAAAAAGAAGCAAAAAGTGTTTATTGTAACTTGAAATGATGAAAGTGAACTCGAGTTTAGTAACGAGAATGATGCCTAGTATGATGATGATAATGTTATGGCCTTTGTTACTTCTGTTCATGAGGAGTCTAGTGAAACTGATATAGATGAGATTGTGAGTGAAGGTGAGAAGGAAGAATCAAATGTGAAAATTGTTGAAGGAGAAGATAGTGACACTCTCCAAGTAGCTTATGGTAAGCTCTACAAGGAGAGTTATGTGTTGATAAAAAAATATGCAAAACTTGTGTTCCAACTTTAAATAAGGGAAAGTGACAAAGAGAAACTCGTGCAAGAGCTACTGATGGCTCGAGTAAAAGAAGAAGATTTGAAATATGAATTGAATATCTTGTGCATTAATTTGAAAAATTGTATATAAGATAAGGAAAGATTCATGCTGTTAAATGTTGATAAATTGTCTAGAATATTTGAATTAGAGAGTCGAATAACTGAACTTGAGAATCAATTGAATAATGCTAATGCTACTCTCAAGTGTTGGAATGCAGGTTCACGTGCATTGGACGGACTTCTCGATAATCAAAAAGCTGCAAGTAACAGAGGTGGTTTGGGATTTTCTGGTACTTCAAAATAGTTTATAAGGAAACAAAAAGCAGCTCAATCATTTCAGACATCTACTGCCCCAATGTTTGTGAAAGCTAAGTAGGTTGAAGGGGTGAGCACCAAAAGCAGTAAAGAAGAGAACTTCACCAAAGTGAAGCCAAGGAAAATAAGTACGATAGCTAAGGCCACCATATAACATGGTGAGATAAGAAAGTTTAACCCTCCTCCTACCTGTCATCATTGCTGCATTTTGGGTCACATCCGTCCTTACTGTAAGATTTTACATCACATATGTGGTATCTTGACAGTGGATGCTCACGTCATATGTTGGGTGACAGGTCCTTATTTTCTTCTCTAGAGTCTTATAATGGTGGGATGGTGATTTTTGGGATCGCAATTCCACTAAAATCATAGAAAAAGGCTTTATTTCTGCCCCAAGACTTCCCAAGTTGGAGAATGTCCTTCTGGTTGTGATTTAAAGGTAAATCTTTTGAGCATAAGTCAAATACTTGACACTCATCATGCATTTTTCAAAAAATAACTGCATTAATTTTTTTTAGATAATTAATTGTAACATAAAAAAATAAAATTGTACATGATTCCAAGGGGTATAGCCCAGGTAGTTACATTACTAAACAAACAAAACAAGGATACTAAGCAACATAAACCACATAACCGCCGCATGGGTGCGGGAGAAAAATGCTAACCAAACAAAAACCACATACAACCCTCATTGATAAAACTACCAACTTAAATAACCAAGAGACGGTTTCATTTCTTACCACTGGATGGCTTAGATTGCTTACTCCCCGCCTTCTATTGAGAGGGAGAAAGAGAAGCTTCATACTCACCATCAACCGGGATCCACACGTCTTTAGCCTCACTATTTCCCTCATCCGAAAGGGCTTTGAAGGAATTTGGCATTGTGAAGTCCACAATAGTGGTAGCATCTTCAGGCACCTCAGCCGCAACCTCCTTCGCCTTGCTCAAAACAACTACACAGGATGCCAAAAAATCCTCTTGCCCTTTATCAACTCAAGTCCGGTCGTTCTGGCGCTCCATAGGAGAGTACTTGCACTTACTAAGTTCATAACCGATTACGGGGCTACAAATAACATTAGGGCTGTGCATCACTTTGGTACTTACTTCGAGGGCGGCAGTACCCCCTATGTTCAAAGCTTCCAATACTCTATGGTGTACCATGGGATCCATTTTAGATATCTCAGCTTCATTGACTTGCTCCCCTTTAGTGATCACCGATTCAAGGGTGGGGGAAGGCTTAGAATTCCATTTGTGGCCAAACACTTTACAAACTGTGCATTTGAGAGGGATCCACTGATACTCCACCCAAGTAGCCACCACATATCCATTGATCTTCACTAACACCTTATATGGGAGTTCATCCCCAGCAAAAATATCAATACACACCCTCGCAAAGTCTAACCTTTTCTTGGCTACTGTGGCTTGGTCAACATGTAAAGGTCTGCCAATGGTACTAGCAATCCTGTGGAAACCTCAGGCAGTCCAACATTCCAACGGGAGTTTGTGAAGTTTAACCCACACTGGAATTGAAGATGGGTGAGTTGTAGAGGGTACACACATTCTCTTCCATTCTGTCAGTACCAAATAGCGCTTGGAAAAGAAATATGGACCTCCTTCCAAGACTTTCAGCTTAGTGGTTACATCTTTGAACTTAAAGAAAAAACATGAACCTATCTATTTAATTGATTCAGGTGCATTCTCCTGCCACATTACCCTCGTTGTAGCACTCAGGAGATTATATGGCATTTTCTCATCTAGGAAGTACCCAATAAGACAGTGGTTCCAAGAATTAATGTCGACATCAGACACATTCAGCTCAACTACAGCTTGATTACCACATTGCATCTTAGAAAAATGCTCAAGTTTCATGACTTTTGAGGGGGCCTGAGCCTTAAAAAAGGAGGACCAATTTTTGGGTTTACCTCGGTTGGGTTGAGGGTCTAGGACACAACTGTGTGAGGCCTTAGCTTGAGCATTGGAGCCTTTGAGCTCATTTTCACCTTTCATCTGAAACCCCTGTTGCAGTGTACGTAGACTTGAACCGCAACAAGCAGGAAAAAAGTTGGTTGATATATGAGGGGCTTTAACCATAGGTTCACTTAGTACGAAAATGGGAGAAGCAGTATAGGCCGAAGGATTGTGGTTAGGTTTAGGAACATCGATAACAGGGTAAGGGATTTCTTGAATAGGGAGTTAAGAAGAAGGTCTGATGGTGTCCGGACAGGACCTCTGAAGGAAAACAGGTGATTGAGTAGTGCAAGGCTGTGGAGTAATTTCTGCACCAAGAGAAGCATGGCAGAGAACTGAAAAGGGTTGCGAAGACGCTATGAGGGGCACTTGGAGCCTCGGTTATGGAGATTGGACAAATTACAGGTTGGAGTGAGGATGAGAAACCCTCCTCTGCTTCAATCGAACTTCATTTGAGTCAATAGCACGAGACAAAGAGCCGGCTTCCATGGAGGATGCAGGTGAAATCTCCATCTGAGGGAAACCAGAAATCACCTTAAAGCGGTGGCCAGAACTCTTAGGAAATACCAGAGGTAGCGGCGACACTGGAGAGGTTGCCATTGGTGGTGGAGTGCCACGGTAGTGGCGGCTAGCCGATCGGCAGTGACAGAGGAAACGCGCGATGCTTCACACCTAGCGTCGCTCCTTGTGTCGCGCATAGTCAGCTGCGGTTAACACTTTTTAACACCTTCATTCACTTCTGGGTTTGTTATTAACATGGCTGAACCTAGTCCAATGGCTGAAGGTTGACGATAAGGTGAGTTTCACAACTGTATTATTTTGGATAAAAAGGAAAAATCTGTCATGCATGGTGTTAGAACATCTAACAATTGTTATGGTATTATTCCTTTAAATGTTGAGACTTGTAATTTTTTCAAGATCAATGATGTTGAACTGTGGTATCGAAAACTTGGTCATGTCAATTACAAGGATTTATCGAAAATTGCCAATAAAGAGTTGATCAGAGGAGTTCCCAAGTTGGATAGCCCATTGAATCGTGTTTGTGGTGCATGTCAAATTGGTAAATAAACCGGAGTTCCTCATAAGAAGACAGACACAAACCCAAGTTGTCTAACTCTAGTATTCGCATTCGATCTAATCATGGCAAGGAGTTTGAAAACTCCAACTTTATTTCTTTTTGTGAATCTTTGGGTATACATCGTGAATTCTATGCCCTTTAAACTCCTCAGCAAAATGGGATTGCTGAAAGGAAAAAATCGAGTCATTCAAGAAATGGCTCGTGTTATGTTGCATGACAAGAATCTGCCCCAATAGTTTTGGGAAGAAGTTGTGAACACCGTATGCTATACCATTAACTGAGTCTACTTGAAATCGGGGACTCTTCACACTCCCTATGAACTTTGGAAAGGTACAAAATCAAATGTCAAGTACTTTCAGAATTTTGGGAGTAAATGCTACATTTTTCGGGATAGAGAATAGCTGGATAAATTTGACTCCCGCAGTGATGAAAAAATATTTTTAGGCTACTCCACAAACAATAGAGCATATCATGTTTTTAATAATGGAATATCTACTGTTATTGAATCTATAAATGTTCCATTGATGATGAACCTATTGTTATACATGTTAATAATGATTTTCCTATTTCAGGTGAACTTCATGGCGAAATGCTAGCCAAAGAAACTGAAAGGCAGTCTAAGCAAGAAGGAGGTGAAGAAACTATTAAGTAGAACCCTACCAATGTGAAATAGGATTCCCAGCTGCAAAAATTTGAACCCAAAGGTTCTCAGAAAAAAGGACTTGAACCCTCAGCAAGGGTGAAACTTAACCACCCAGTAAGTCAAGTCCTTGGCAAAGTCACAGATAGGATGCAGACTTGGTGATATAGATGCAGGATGAGGCCATATTTATGTGTTATGCGGACTTGCAGATAGATTATGATGAGACATTTTCCTAGTAGTTCGTCTTGAATCCATTAAACTTTTTTTTTCCATTGCATGTAAGCTCCACATTAAATTGTTCCAAATAGATGTTAAGAGTGCCTTTTTGAATGGTGAACTTAAAGAAGAGGCTTACGTTGAACAGCCTAAATGGTTTGTCGACCCGTCGTTGGCTAACCATGTTCTGAAACTAAAGAAAGCTCTGTACAGGCCGAAACAGGCTCCTCGAGCTTGGTATGACCGGTTGACCTCATTCTTGTTTGAGAAAGGTTTTTTTAGAGGTGGTGTTGACAGAACCTTGTTTATTTTCATCCAGAATAGAGATATTCTTGTAGCTCAAATCTATGTTGATGACATAGTGTTTGGGTCGACTAACGACTCATTAGTGAAAGAGTTTTCTGCAGAAATGAGAAATGAATTTGGAATGAGCCTTATGGGTGAAATGAACTACTTCTTATGTCTTTAGGTCAAATAATCTAAGTCTGGCATATTTATTTCTCAATCTAAGTATGCTAAGAATTTTGTCAAGAAGTTTAGAATAGAAAACTCGAAGCACGCCCGAACCCCGATGAGTGCCATCACTAATCTGTCTAAAGATGAATTTGATAAACCTATTGACCAGACCATGTACCATAGCATGATTGGTAATATATTGTATTTGATAGCGAGTCGTTCTGATATTGCATTTAGTGTTGGTGTTTGTGGTAGATATCAGGCTTGTCCCAAGGAGTATCACCTTCAGGCGGTAAAACATACTATTAAATATGTGAATAAGACTTCAGAGTATGGGATTTAGTTCACCTATGATACAACTTCTGACATCGTAGGATTTTCTAATGCCGATTGGGTTAGGAGTGTTGATGATAGGAAAAGTACATCAAGTGAGTGTTTCTACATAGGAAACAATCTTATCTCTTAGCATAGCAAAAAGAAAAATTCTATCTTTCTTTCCACAGCTAAAACCGAATATATAGCATATGGGAGTGGTTGCATTAGCTTCTGTGGATGAAGCAGATGCTATCTGACTATGATTTTGAACAAGGTCTAATTATGTTGTATTGTAACAATATCAGTGCTATAAACATATCTAAGAACCTAGTCCAACATTTCTGAACTAAGTACATTAATATTCGTCACCACTTTATTCGGGATCTTGTAGAGGACGACATTATTGTTCTTGAGCGTATCGATACTAAATTTCAAAGAGCTGACATTCTGACCAAACCTCTTGATCATGTTCGGTTTGACTTTCTCAGGAAGAATCTTGGCGTCTGCCTTGTCGAGTGATATAAAAATAAATACAAAAAATTGATTTGTGAAACTATTTTTTAGTATAGAATATATGTCTGTATACTTTAGAATCTACGCATCAGTGTTTAATCATCATTTTTTAGACTCTGTGCTTTAACTGTTGTTTGGTGACGTTTAATTCATATAGCTTTTGCAATGCATTCCAACTTAATTCTATTTTATGCACACTTGTCTTAGCCCAAGATTTAAGGTTTGTCATATCCTAGAATCAAAATGGTTTATGAGTTCTTATTCAATATCGGTTTTTCTATGATTGTATGAAAGGTCTTATGTTAATGACCTTAATAATCTCTAGGTTATATTTCTTCCTTGATCTCGCTTTTTGTGTTTTTGGTTGGTTAGAGGGAATGGATACCTATGTGAACCATGCCTTTTCGTACGTATTAGTGTACAACCACCTTGAACTTTGTGCCACAATGTCTAATCTTATCTGAGAAAATGGCTATCTATGCAAGCCATGTCTTTTTGTTCGTATTAGTGTGAAAGCCTCCGCTGATAGCATTACCCATTGAGATGCTTGTTTATGGAAATAGCTACCTAAGCGGACCTTGCATTTTAGTCCGTCTTAGTGTGGCAGCTGCTAGTGGGATCATTTTCAACATTGTTTTTTTTCTTTGGCTTTGATCAAGGGAGAGTTTATTCGGAAAGGTTTTTTGAGTCGAAATCATGTTAATTTCATGTGACAATTAGCTTTCTGATATGACTGAGTAATTCAACATGTTTTGCTTCTAATTTTGATAAAACCTGAATTTCTGCTCACCTCATGTCACACACTCACATGCCTCATATAGAATTCCATTTAAATGTATTACATTGCAAATATAAGTGTGATGAAATTGAACTGGTTGACAGTTTGAGTTTCTTAGTGTGCTTAATTGAATAACATACGTGGAGCCTTAGTTGCAACAAGATATTTATTACTTTTGCATGTTTTCTCTCTCCCCACAAAATGTTTTTTATTTTCTTTTCTTTTCTCTTACATCTTTTCCTGTGTGAGTTTGAGTTTTTTTTTGTCCTTGAGTCATATCAGTTGTCTTTCTTAGGTGTGAGTCTGTCTTTTTTAGCACAAATTCCAACTGCTCGATAGATCGATGAACCTATCTATCAAGCAGTCTTTAACATCTCTCAACTTCTCGGCCCCTGTTCAAAAGAATCGAGCCTTGTCTATAACCAATCGATCGGTCACTATACGGATCGATCGGTCTATTCGAATGAGGGTTTTTATATTTTGGCGCCTAGATTTTGTTTTGCTCATTTTGGTTTCTTCTCTCTCTCTCTCTCTCTCTCTCTCTCTCTCTCTCTCTCTCAGTACGGTGCTCCTTTCCTATCCACCCCTCTGTGACTCGAGTGGTTTGTGGTCTTCCATCTCAACTCTTGCGTGTGTAAGTCTATCTGTCCCTGTCTAGTTTGTGTCTTGTCTACCTCTTGTCTTGTTCTCTATGCATTTTTTTTAGGGTTTGGTTAACTCTTGTAGGTTTCTTTTCTCTCTCAAGCTCGAGTGGCGGTTCTTGAAGATCGCATCCAAGTCCACTTCACGAGTAAGCTTTTTTGGGTGGGCTTTATTTTTGTTGGGATTGCTAATTATTTTTTTTTGCTCTCTCTCTCTCTCTCTATATATATATATATATCTATGATTGTCTTTTTTTTTTTGTTTTTTGTGTGTTTTGGATCGTATCCTACGGTGTGCTTGCTCTTATCTCTCTTCTTCTCCTGTGTTGTGCTCTTTGTCTCTCTTGGGTATGGGGTGTTTTCGGTTTGTTAGGTTTTGTTCTTCATTTTTCGGGTGGTCCCTTTGGTTTAAGTTACCATGGCTCCTAAATATCGAGCCAAGTCTACTGGTGCGGGGACTATATCTGATTTCGAACGTCGATTTCAAAATAAGGCATCTTTCCTATAATTCAAGGATTTATTTGAAAAACATTATGTTTTGGTAGAACGTAATGTTGTGCTCCGAGATCTTCTAGATAATCCGGCCATTAATGCCTTTCTTGTTCTTAACTGGAAAAATCTCTTGCACTTTGATGCCTTTCTCTCTGTCAATCTCTCTTTGGTTCGAGAGTTTTACAACTCCTTGATCGAAAAGGAAAATGATGTTGAAACTTATGTCGGTCAGGTTCGTGATGTTTCGTTTTCTCTTTCTCCTGATACGGTTGTGTTTTGGCTTGGCTTAGAGTGTCATCCCGTTGAACTTGAATTTTCTCCGTCCTCATTATTTTCCCTGACATTCATTTGATTACGGGCCCATAGCCTCAAATTTATGTGGTGTCCCTCATTCTTGGGTAGCCGGGGTACTTATTGTTAGGGTTGGTATACTGAAAATCATGTTTTTAGTATTTAATTTTATTTTTAATAAAATTAGTTTTCTATTTTATGAGAATCTTTATGAGCAATGTATGTATATCATTTATTTATTATTCATGGATGTCCGATATTCTGTATAGTATTTAATCTGGTGTATAGAGTACGGCTTACACATAGAAGACCAGATTTTAGGTTCTTGCAAAATATAAGTTTTATGTTCACAGTTTAGATAAAAATTGACATATCATCAGTACGACTGTGGCACAGAGTTTTAGTAGGCATGTATTGGTTACGGAGAACAGATAATAGCGTCGTCTATTGTTCCGACTCTTTGTACCAGTACATTTTGTGTGTATTGAACGGGACATTTGGGATAATTAATTTAGTACTAACTACTGGCTATATAAATTAATTCACACCTTAAGGTTATTATGAATAGTGCTTATCCTCTTAATCCTAAAATAATTATTGATTTGTGTATATTTGATATTCGTTATTTTGATTCATTAAAGGGTGCGATCTTATATGGGTCTATAATCTCGGTGATTTGGATAGCGATATTATTTATATGAAAAATATTAATTATTGACGGAATTCACGCTCCGAAAGATGGGGATTGATGATACCCCTTTAAAGATGCTTATATGTTTTGACCGGGTCAAACCCTGTAGGTGGATTTAATTATTCGGCGGTCAAATAAGTTAAGCGGAAGGGCTTGGAGAATATGAAGATGCCGATTAAATTAAATTGTCAGTAATTAAATTTAATTAGCGGGTATTGGAAATCTTAACGTGGGGAGAAATGGTAAGCATTTAATAATAGGAGCTCAATGCAAGAAGGTCTTGAGATTATGGGTCAGAGTGCAATTATAGTTCTTTAGTGGTGTGAACTGTAATTTAGTATTTTATGAAAATTGCAGAAATCGATGCGACTTTCCATAATTACATAAACCGCCCATAGGTAGCTGTGTTCCACGGAAAGTCTTACTCATAATTACTCCCCAGGTCCCTGCTGTAGCCCTATATATATGCGAGTAGGTTGAACCAATTTATATTGATTTTTATATCGTTATTGATATATTATTTTTTTCTTTTAAGACTTAAAAAATATATTGGAGTTTTGCCGGTACAAGTTCTCAGAGAATCGTAACCCACACTACGTTCGAGGATCGCATAAGGGAATACGGTAGAAGATCTGACAGGAGGATCGTAGCCCACACTACGTTTGGGGTTCTGCCGGTATGAGTTCTCGGAGGTTCGTAGCCCACACTACGTTCGAGGATCGCGTAAGGGAATATAGTAGAAGATCTGACTAGAGTTTCAACTCGGAATCAAGTCGTAGTTGAAGATTAGATCTACAAGAGGTATTCTTCTAAATTAACTTTGGTTGCACAGGTTTTATTTTGATCGTTATTCGTCAAAAATAAAAATCTTGGCAGTATTGCCTTCAACAAATTGGTATCAGAGTCATTTTATTTTTTGTTTACGGTTTATCGAAGTCGGGTAGATTTAGAACTGCGCTAACTTTGTTTTGCAAGCGTTCTAATCTCGATTTTATGATCATCTATTTTTTTTCATGTGTGATTGAATGGTTTGAATGGATGATGATTTAATTAATTTTTTTAACCACATGAGTTGACCGTGCTAGATTAATTAATTTTAGATCGAATGTAAGCCTACGAAACATAAGTTTCAATGTAAATTTTTTTTATGTTCTTAAAATTTTTTTTTTACTTTATTATAAAGAAAAAAATAAAAACAGATATGCAAGAACTGCGGCGGTAGTTGACGGCGGCAACCGGCGGTTTTAGCCGCAAGTATTTTTTTATTATTGCTTTATAATAATATTTTTTTTCTCGGAAATTTTTTTTCTAGATTAAAAAAAAAATGTGATGAAGATTACAAGCGGCGGCGCCTAGGCCACCTGTTCCAAGCAAACAGTCCGGCGCAACACCCCAAGTGCGCCAATCACCAGCGCGCCAATCACAGGCGCTATATTGCAAAGCAGTCCCAAACTGAAGCAAAACAGTGCACAGTCTCAACACTCTGCGTGCGGCTGTTTTCCTTCAAACACTGGCGGAATTTTTTTTTTTGTGGAAGAATCAAATTCCAAGCGCTGCTGAAGCAATTCCCAAAAATGGAAATAGTGTTTTTTTTTTCTCCCAAGCAAGTGCTGCGGCAATCCCACTGGGCGTGATTTCGGAAACTGGTTTAGCCAAATTTCCACTGTTTGGAATGGAAAAAGTGCAGTGGTTTACAAACAAGCTCCAAGCAGAATTCCAAACAGTTGCAAGCGGTTCCCAAGGCTCCAGATTAAGATGAGGCTTCCGCAAACACAGCGCCTATCTCAGCGCCAAAACCGCCGGTTTCCAGGCTGTTTGGATGGGATTTTTTTTAAAAGCAAGCGAATTGGAGTTAAAAACAAACAGTGGTGCAATTAATTTCCAAGCTGCGGCAGTGGTTTTTCTTTATCCAATCAGCAGTCTCCTGATGCAACTTGGAGCTTATCCTTTTAAGAAGTTGATACCATTGAATCACTGGATGTTTTTTTTAAGAGTAGACTGAAATTTTTTAAAATTTTAATCGAATCATAAAATTGAGATTTATATTTATCTTGTATTAAATTTATTTTTATATTTTAATTGCATATATGATAAATATTAGTTTGATTTGTCCTATTAATTTAATTAATTCGAATATTTGATTTTAATTAAAATATTTTGTAAGAAAAAATTAAATTAATTTTTTTTAATTAATTAATTAATTAAATGGAAAAAGCTTTAGATATATTTTTTTTTACAAAATATCACGTTTAAATATGATTTTTTTTAAAATCAGATATCTTTGAATAACGTGAGAATTAATTCTGAATTTTGAATTAATTAAATGGAAAAATATTTAATCGAAATAAATCATTATTTTTCAAAAAATGTGGAACGAAAAATAAAATAAATAAATACTTTTAATCACTACCTTAGCTGAAAACTGGAGAAAAAATTGTGCATTTATTAAATTTTATTTGTTACCCATTTAAACACGAAAAGATAGTTTGATAAACCAGAATCTTTAGAATCGTATACACAAAAAGATATTTGATTCTTTTATATCGTGTGACTTTTGAAAGATAGTTTGATAAATCAGAATCTTTAGAATCGTGTACATGAAAAGATGTTTGATTCTTTCAGATCGTGTGGGTTTCGAAATTAATAAATTTATTTTAATTAAACGAATTTTTATAACCTTCAAAAATATTTTAAAAATCTAAGTGGGAGAGAAAATTTATTTACAGATAAATCTCGCGATCTCAATTACCAGTTTGCAGGCAATGCAATTAAATCTTGCGTGTTGGTAGTAAAGCCTTCCTCCCAATCGGACAGATTAATTGCGGTATCACCAGTACAAACCTCCTTTAAAGATAATTCTGGATAATTGTTAGTGTGAATCACTTCTCCATCTGAAGGGTTCATTGCGAAGCGATTAATTTGGGAGTAGGTGATGGTTAACATTTAGCTGTATATAATAGTATCCTCTCCATATGAGTCACTGCTATTATATGCTGGACCAAAGCTATGTTAGCTATTTACTTTTGCTTGGTATGGTTAGTTGCCTAGATAGTAAAATTAAAAAGAATTGGTCTGTCTGATCTTATGAAGGATAGTAGACGTCCACCCATCGTGGCATGCTATTCTCGGGTTACCAGGCTACTTGCGAATAAATTTTAAAATGGTAGAGGAAATTATATTAAAATAAATTCAAAGTTTTGCTCATTATAATTAACGGTTTTTTAATTATGTGATTCTCAAGATTAAAATAAATTTCAACCCAGTAGTTTCAATACTCAAAGAAAATAAACTTACGGGATCAAATTTGGTTGACTGAAAATGTAACATGGATATAGCTTTAACAACAATTGGTATTCCTTCCATACCAGAAAATGTGTCTGTTTCAGAAAAAAAAATTTCCTCGGGGCCGAAAAGTATGAAGAAAAAAAAGCTTCAGAAATAAGAAGACACATTTTTCAGGGTAGTTAGTGGGCCACAGACTGGTGTGAAAAAGCCAAAATGCAGATGTGTTCACTGCAATCAGACCCGACACTGGAAAAAGCTATGTCTAGTATTTCTCATAAGGCAGAACAAACACTGTAATTTCTGTTCACTGGTTGTGGAAACATGTTTATCGGTGTTATCTACCGGTACCTGGTGTGTAGATACGGGAGCCACTAATCATGTCTGCAATTAATTACAGGAGTTCTAAAAAATCCGACAGCTTAGTGATGGGGAGATTTACCTGCATATGGACAATAATACAAAGGTACCAGCAATTGTAGTAGGAGATGCCACTCTCAGTTTTGGTAGAGATCGGGTTTTAATATTGAGAGATTGTCTTTATGTACCTGACATTATAAGGAACTTAGTTTGCGTTTCTGGATTGGCTAAAGACGGATATTTTATTTATTTTAATAACTTTGTGGTTATTAAGGATAATAAACGGTTTATCTATTCTAGTACATTGGTGAATAATTTTTATATTATTACTCCAACATCTCCTATACTGCAACTAAATAAAATGAATAACACATCTAATTTACCATATAAGAGAAAGTTTCCTTCTTTAACGAACCAAACGTTTCGTTGGCACTTATGCTTAGGTTATATTAATCTAAAAAGGATAAATAGACTGGTAGCAAATGGACCTTTGAGTTCATTAGAAGTGGAGGCACTTCTAGTTTGTAAATCTTGCTCAGGGGGTAAAATGACCAAGAGGCCATTTTCGGCCAAAGGCTATAGAGCTAAAGAACCGTTAGAGCTGGTTCATTCTGATGTGTGTGGTCCTATGACAATCCGGGCTAGAGGTGGCTTTGAGTATTTCGTCAGTTTTATTGATGACTACTCAAAGTATGGATTTCATTACCTGATACACCATAAGTCTGCATGTTTTGAGAAATTCAAAGAATTCAAGGCGGAGGTAGAGTAGCATCTGGGTGAAAGTATCAAATCACTACGATCCGACCGTAGTGGGGAATAACTCTTTGGAGAGTTTGAGGACTACTTATCATTAGAGGGGATTACATCCCAATTGACTGCACCTTGCACTCCTTAGCAGAATGGTGTAGCAGAAAGAAAGAATAGGACTCTTATGGAGATGGTAAGGTCAATGATGAGTTATTCAAGTTTATCACATTCGTTTTGGGGACTCTCTTTAGAGACAGCGGCTTACATTCTGAACATGGTACCTTCTAAGTCAGTACCTTCTACTCCCATAGAATTCTGGATCGGGCGTAAGCCTAGTCTGAAACACATTCGGATTTGGGGGTGTCCAGCACATGTGCTGAAAGGAAATGCGGATAAGTTGGAACCGAGGGCAAGAGTTTGTTTCTTTATGGGGTATTCCAAGGGAATGAAGGGTGGTCTATTTTATAATTCTAAGGATCAGAAGGTCATTGTTAGCACCAATGCCCGATTCTTAGAAGAGGATTATATTATGGACCACAAGCCCAATAGAAAAATTATTCTGGAAGAACTAAGAGGAAATGCCAATAAAACGGAAGAGGAATCACAAGTCACTTATATTCTATTAGCTCGTCGTAGTGCGAGGATTATCGGGACATGTGCAAATCAAGAACAGGGTGCTGATGCACAGGGTTCAAATTATGCACAGCCTGTTACTGCTAGTACACAGACACAGGTAGTGCCTCGTCGTAGTGGGAGGGTTGTTCATCAACCTGACCAGTATATGTTCTTGGGAGAGTCTTTTGACAAGATCCTGGAAGAACTAGATACCGAGCCCTGTAACTACAATGAAGCACTACAAGACAAAGATGCAGATCTTTGGCAAAGGGTTATGAATTCAGAGATGGAATCTATGTATTCCAATCAGGTCTGAGAACTTGTAGAACCACCCGAAGGGATAAAACCCATTGGATGCAAGTGGTTCTACAAGAGGAAGAGAGGAATAGACGGGAAGGTTGAAACTTTCAAAACTAGGCTTGTTGCTAAAGGGTTCACTCAGAAAGAAGGGATCGAGTATGAGAAAACCTTTTCGCGGGTAGCCATGCTTCAGTCTATCTAGATTCTCTTATCTGTTACCGCACATTTCGATTACGAAATTTGGCAAATGGATGTCAAGACAGGTTTCCTTAACGAAAGTTTTGACATGTGTATCTATATGATACAACCAGACGGATTCATTGCAAAGGGCCAGGAGCACATGTTGTGCAAGCTTAAGAAATTCATTTATGGACTTAAGCAAGCATCAAGGTCTTGGAAAACTTAGTTTGATCAAGCAATAAAGTCTTGCGATTTTGATCAAAGTCCGGATGAGTCCTGTGTGTACAAGAAGCATGAAGGAAGCGTAGTGATCTTTCTAGTACTTTATGTAAACAATATCTTGCTCATCAGAAACGATATGGGGGCATTCTCTATGGTTAAAGTATGATTATCTGAGTAGTTCGATATGAAAGACTTAGGAGAAGCCAGTCACATCCTTGGGATCAAGTTTATGCGAGATCAGAAACAAATGATGTTGGGCTTATCACAAGTAAAGTATATCGATGATATCCTTGCTCATTTTAGCATGCAGAATTCTAAGAAAGGGTTTCTCCCTTTCGGGCATAGAATCACTCTATCCAAGGATCAGTGTCCTAGGACACCTGATGAGATAGAGAAGTTGATGGCAGTTTCTTATGCTTCGGTAGTAAGAAGCCTCATGTATGCTGCGCTTTGCACTAGACCCGACATCTGCTTTTACTGTTGGCATGGTTAGCAGATATCAGTCTAACCCAGGGCAGGAGCATTGGACTGCGGTAAAGAATATATAATCAAGTACCTGAAAAGAACTAAGAATTATATGTTAGTTTACCAGGCAGATAGTCTAGTACCTTTGGGTACACAGATTCAGATTTCTAGTCAGACATAGTGCTTGCATCAGGAGACAACCTTGCAGATCTTTTAGAAAGAGCTTATCGGCTGGGACTTTTTGATAGTCATGTAGAGGGCATGGGAGTCAGATGTATAGCAGCATAATTTTGAGTATAAGTGGGAGATTGTTAGGGTTGGTATACTGAAAACCATGTTTTTAGTATTTAATTTTATTTTTAATAAAATTAATTTTCTATTTTATGATAATCTTTATGAGCAATGTATGTATATCATTTATTTGTTATGTATGGATGCCCGATATTTTATATAGTATTTAATCTGGTGTGTAGAGTACAGTTTACACACAGAAGACCAGATTTTAGATTCTTGCAGAATATAAGTTTTATGTTACAGTTTAGATGGAAATGGACATACCATCGGTACGACTGTGGCACAGAGTTTTAGTAGGCCTGTCTTGATTACGTGGAACAGATAATAGTATCGTCTATTCTTTCGACTCTCTGTGCCAGTACACTTTGTGTATATTGAACGAGACATTTGGTATAATTAATTTAGTACTAACTCCTTGCTATATAAATTAATTCACACCCCAAAGTTATTATGAATAGTGCTTATCCTCTTAATCCTGAAACAATTATTGATTTAAGTATATTTAATATTCGTTGTTTTGACTCATTAGAGGGTGCGATCTTATATAGGTCTATATTCCCGGTGAGTTGGATAGCGATATTATTTATATGGCAAATATTAATTATTGACGGAATTTACGTTCCGAAAGATCAAGATTGATGATACCCCCTTAAAGATGTTTATAAGTTTTGACCGGGCCAAACCCTGCAGGTGGATTTAATTATCCGACGGTTAAATAAGTTAAGCGGAAGGGCTCAAGGAATATGAAAATGCCGATTAAATTAAATTGTTAGTAATTAAATTTAATTGGCGGGTATCGAAAATCTTAACGTGGAGAGAAATGGTAAGCAATTAATAACAGGAGTTAAATACAAGAAGGTCTTGAGATTATGGGTCAGAGTGCAATTATAGTTCTTTAGTAGTGTGAACTGTAATTCAGTGTTTTATAAAAATTGCAGAAACCGCTGCGACTTTTCATAATTGCAAAAACCGCCCGTAGGTCTCTATGTTCTACTGAAAGTCTTACTCATAATTACTCTCTAGGTCCGTACTGTAGCCCTATATATATGAGGGTAGGCTGAACCAATTTATATTGATTTTCATATCATTATTGATATATTATTTTTATCTTTCAAGACTTAAAAAATATATCGGGGTTCTGTCGGTATAAGTTCTCAGAGGATTGTAGCCCACATACGTTCGAGGATCGCATAAGGGAATACGGTAGAAGATCTGACAAGGGCTTCAACTCGAAATCAAGTCGTAGTTGAAGATTATCTACAAGAGGTATTCTTCTAAATTAACTTTGGTTGTACGGGTTTTATTTTGATCGTTCTTAGTCAAAAGTTTTATCTGGAGCCCGTTTTGGCGTTTGTCCGTCCAGTTAATATTTTACCGATTAATCGTTTTCAAAAACAAAGATCTTGACAGTATTGCCTCTAACACTTATTCCCCAACGTGATCTCATAGCCACCTATCGCCTCAACTTAATAGTGTGTGCTAACATTGACCCCAAAGGTCACTCCTCTAAGATATCACAACAACATAGCTTCATTTTGTGGGCCATCACTCATAAAAAGGAGGTTAATGTTAGTGATATGATTTTCCAACGCATTATTCGGATTGAGGGGGTAAGTCTACCCTAAGTCTTTCGTTTGGGTTTCTGATTACTCAATTTCTTTGGTCTCTTTATGTTCCAGAGGTTTATACTGGCTCCTATCTTGATGTTCTAAAACATATATCCAGGCCCATAACCAAAACGACCATAAATAGAGCTCATCCCATATTCCCAAGACCCCTTCTCTTACAGGTACTTCTCGTTAAGGCATTCCTGATGATGCTGAGGATGAGCTTAGTCTTGACCCCAAGACGGATCTTCCTGAGGCGAGGATGTCCCAGGCTGTCTAGAGTGTCTTGAAGAAGAGGTTAGTCTTCTGCATGCTGATGTTCGTAACTTGATTCGACATCAACACGAGACGTGAAAAGAATTGCAAGAGTTCATGGCCTATGTTTGTTCACATCTTCCACCTACTTCGTGATTTTTTTGGTTAACTGTACCTATTTTTTTGGTTCTCTATTGTTTGGCTATCATTGCTTCCTATTTTGTTTTTGTTTGTTGGCAATTCAATGCCAAAGGGGGAGATGTACAAGATAGTTTATAGTTTTGATGGATAGGATAGTTGATCTTCTGATGGATGCTTTTTTTTTTTTTTTAATCTTGGATTCATGATTTTTTGTGGGATGCTCTATAATATAAGTTGAATTTCTTTATATTTGAGGTTGTTATTTGGCATCTTATTTTTTTTCTTTTTTGATGGAATATATATATTGAGACTGGGTATTATGAATAATGCTTGTGGATGATTATTGGTGTTGATATCTGTGAATTGGTTAGAACTTGAGATTTGTCATAGAATTGCCAAATGGAGAGATTGCTAGGATTTCGCTATCTAACGTAGGTTAATCTAATTTTCGCAAATCTGTGACCATGTTTATCTGTTATTCATGTTCAATGATGTAATGTTTCTTATTCTTAGAAAGTAGTATTGTTGATAACAGTATTCTAAGATTGTTGCTGTGGGTCATGAAAGAACTGAGAGATAGTTTTCACTAATCGATCGGTCTTTTCACCAATCGAACGGTCTATTACATAGAAGTTCAACCCTGATGAACCAGTGAAGAAAATCGAGAGCTAATGTTCACCGAACGATCAGTCATGTGCGCATGTATTCGTTAAATATTTATTAGTGTTTTGTTTTAAGTAGTCGTTTATATTTTTAGTTGAGATGTTTTTTTTCATGTGAGAGTCAGATAGAAGTTGGGCGGCTGTTCTTGAGGCGAAGAGAGATCGAGAGATACTCATCTGAACATATTCTTGCAATCATAAGAGCTTCAACTCACTATTCAGAAACCTAGATATTGATTCATTCATGACTTGTGAGGAGTCTCAAGTGAGGAAGACCAAAGGAGAATTTCGACGACAGACTCGCAAGTATTTGTTGCACAAGGATTCGGCAAGAAGACTGGTTAGTAATAGGTTAAGGATTCAACTGAGTATTATAAGAGTTTTTTGTAACCAATACTTTGATTATAGTGCGTTTCTTTTGAACTTAGATAAGGCTTGTGGTTTTTTATCCTATTGGGCTTTTTCCACGTAAAAATCGCATGTCTTGTTTGTGATTGGTTGTGCTTTATCTCTTCTTTATTCTATAAGTGCTTTATTCTTTATTTATCTGTACGTGCATATCAAACGAATAAGTTTTTAGGTTTATAAAGATTGAAACCGTTTTTCATCTACAATCAATCAACACAATAATTGCTTTTATTTGTTTGCATTTGATTAGTGAACAATATTGTCTTTCGGGTAAATTATTACCAAATTAAATTAAACTAAGTCTTTGTCTCAATCAATTAAGGTTGGCTATTTTGGAGGAATTTTTGTAATGATAAAATAGTATTTTCAACGTAATTTAAGCCTTTTTTTTAGTTTAATTTTTGTTTTGTAAACCACGTCCACATACTATAATGTTAAGAGATTGAACATTCTTCGAATAAGTTGTAAAATACATTGAAGATGAGTTGTAATATGTATGGGCACTAAAATTATAATGCAATTTAATCTCCGTTTGACTGATTTTTATTAATAAATTTTCTTGAATTGTCAAAATTAAAATGGTCAAAATTTGCAAATTCTTAGGTCCCAACTATATTATTGGACTTAGCATATTTTAATATATAATTGTAATACAAAGATTTTGAATCTAAAGAACATGAAAAAATATGTACAAAATATAAATTTGTTAATTTTTTTTAATCAGTAAAAAGAAATATATTCCAACACCAACAAGAATAGTAGTAATGAAGCCTCTAAAGAAGCCTCACCACTACCCAAATAAGATACAATTGGTAAACCAATCAAAGGAGGAAACAACAAAACAAAATAAAAACAAAAAATAGTAGCCGGAGAGATTCCTATTACGGGGATGGAAATAACCTAAGGCTATACAGATTTCAAATAGTAGAGCTTTAGAGTTCTAACAGAATCAATCTTTAAAAGAAAGTCTTCGATTGTAAAACTTGTATGATCCACTGTAGAACGCACCCAAAAAGCTTCTTTGAGTTTAGCATCCTCAACCACACTAGCCTTAGATGCTAGCTTTTGGTTGAAAACAGTATTGTTCTTTGCTAGCCAAATTGCCCAAATGGTTAAGTAAAACATGCACCGCCATATCCTCCTAGCTAGAAGCCTCCCTTTGTATTCTTTCAACCACATAAAAAGCTCCATAATACTCTTAGGACTAACCCAAGCCATGCCCCACCATTCCATCGCACTCGACCAAATTAATGGACCAAGCCCAGTGGCATTGCAGCAACAGATGGGAGGTTGACCCCATTTCACAGCCATACATCAGGTACCCTGAAGAGTTGTTATTGGGTAGAATCCTCCATCTAGATAACAAATCTTTAGAGGGAATTATGTCCATTACAGCCAACCATACAAAGAACAGAACACGAGATGGTACAATATTGTCCCAGATCATGCTAAGTTCAGAATTGGTAGCACCAAACCTTAATTCCGTTGCTCAACAGAATGATCTGGTTGAGAAGCTACCACCCTTTTCTCCCTTCCACCATGGTTTATCAACACTACTAGGTTTAGGATGTAAAATATTAATAACCTCCAATAAGTGACTTAGATTCCTTGATTCCCAAACAAATAACTGTCTTCTAAATACCAGATTCCATCTGGGTTCTCCTTGTATTGCACAAAACACTTCTTGAACCGAGGCCTCTTTCTAAGTGGATAACAGAAACAGCCTAGGGAAAGCCAATTCTAGAGGTATTATGCCCATTTCCCAACTATAAAGCCTAATATTCTGTATATACTTCTATGCCAACCTGATTAGATGCTCCAAGCTTGGATATAGTCTCTCATATGGAGGATCTATTAGTACTAGAGATAGGACTTAGAATCCACAACTGAGAGTTCTCATAGTGCCTTGAGCACACCACCCTCCTCCACATGCTACCTTTCTCAATAGCAAATCTCCACTACCATTTGAAAATGAGAGCCAGGTTTTTAGCCTTTAGATCTGCAATTCCCAAACCACTAGCCTCTTTATACTATGTGATTTTCCTCCATCCCACCAAATGCAATTTCCTCTGGCCATAAACATCACCCCATAAGAACTTTCTTTGGATTATTTCTAATTGGTTACATACCCCCAATGGCATCTTGTATAGGGAGAGATAATAAATAGGTATGTTATTAAGGGAGGATTTGATAAGTTGAGCTCTTCCAGCCCTTGAGAGGTACCTCCTTTTCCATGGTGCCAATTTAGACTTTATTTTCTCAAGTAGGGGTTGCCACCCTCTACTCAATCTTTGGTTGAAACCCACCTGCATGCCAAGATACTTCATAGGGAGACTGCCCACTTTATAGTTAAGGATGTTAGCCACATTCTTCAATTGTTCCTTAGACACCCTAACACCACCACAAGGCTTTTGTGAAAATTTATCATCAATCGGGCAACCATCTCGAAGCCTCTGAGAATTCTCCTTATGCATTTGATCCCTTAAGTATCAGGAGTTGTAAACAAAATAGTGTCATCCGCAAATTGTAGTGAGCCATTAGGATTCTCCTTATGCCTTCTCAAAATCCAGCTTCACGATGATCCTTTTACCTTTTTTTTCTTCCAATCATCTAATATCTCATTGGCAATTAAAATCAACTTGCCAGCTATGTAGGAAGACTGGCACTCATCGATCACCTCATTCATAACTAGCTTTAGCCTCCTAGCCAATACTTTAGCTAATACCTTGTATACTGTGACACCCTGTTCGCCGAGCATATCGGGACATATGTAACAATAAATAAATGACATATTCTAGTCAAAAGTTCATCAATATATAAGATAACTACTACATCATTAACGACTCAGAGATTGTTCAAAATACTTAATAATTACAGTCATCCAAAAAACTTAACAAAAGTTACATTATGTTCATGGAAAACTGAACAAAAAGATCAAAAGTAAATATTCTACGTCTTCAAATTGCGTTGTTGGGATTACCCTGCTTCTGCCACTCTCTCCCATCTTCAAAGTCTCCTTCCTTAACGAACGCGCCTTCCTCGAACTGTTCTTCTTCTTCACCTGTGGTACGAATGCCATAAGCCCGAGCCTAGAAGCAAATTTCTTAAACCGTCTAACAACTCACGATAAGATATTCTACAATACATATTGTATAACACCCAATGCAAAGTTATGGGAACAGAGATATAGGCAAGTTATCATTTTCAACAAGATGAGCACATATAAGAACAAAAGTATGAGTGCGTGATGCAGATGAATGTAATGCAAATGCCCAATCCCAAGTGCTTCCAAAACAGTATCATCAATTCTACACCAGAAATTACAGAGTAGACTTAATGGGATTTGACCGCTAAACATCTTCTTACCTCGTTGTGAAAGGTAAACGCTAGCCTTGGCTTCATGCCTCATCCGTTTTACTCAATGGCAACGGCGTGGGAAAGCCAGTTTCATCCTTATTACAACCCGTCCAACCTTATTCCAAGTTCTTTGGCCAGATTACTTGCGCACAAAACCTAGCTTAAGTACAAGAATGATCCTTTGGCGTCAACTGAAAGTCTAAATTACAGAAATAAAAGGCTAGTGACGAACCAATGGTGCCTTAACCCATTTTTCTTAATAAATCCCTTTTTTATTGTAGTAACTTCTCAAATCATTAGCAACCATGGACGCCCTAGATTCAAAACTACATGAATAACGATTTCCATGTTACCCAACCGAAATTTGAAAAATACAAAGGGACTCCGATAATCTAAGATGCAATATGTGAATGTTCATAGTGTGCAACATGCTTCTTGTATGCGGTTAATCATGGCATGATATATAAATATGATAGGACATGTGGTACAACTTGCTAAAGCATCAAGTACAAGCATGCGAAGTATAACCATAATTTAAGCGACATAGAATCTAACCATCGGCATGAGTTCATTTCATCAAAAGTATCATTTTCATACATTAATTATTCACAAAATTCATTTAAGATTCACAAATTCAAGTCTCATAATTAACACACCATTCGAACACTTGGCCAATTTTAGGTACAAGTTTAATTACAAGTTTTAAAGTTGCGACAGCATTTTGAGATACTTAGACATTGATTTAATTTCTGATATTTTAACACCAATTCGATAAAACTATTTTCTATAACTTTCATATTTATCACCAAGGTCAGCTCCTAAGGTAAAAAGGTTATTTATTTTATTTTAGTAAAAACCCTTCAGTATTTTATAGAGAAAAACATAGAAATTGGGCCTCTGTTGGCCACGGTTTTGGGGTATCAATTTAGGGACTTTAGGTCTAATATTTTGTGAGGTTTTATAGTAAGATGTCCCCTACAAGTTTTATGGTTTGTTCTAAGGCACGTTATTTGGAAAAAGTTTGAGATTTTGGCCATTTATAAAAAGGGTTCAGTTAGCCTAAAAAAAGGTCTGCAGAATGTGAATTTAACAAAAACTGTTCAAAACCTTTGGGGTATGATCTGAGGGTATTTTGGTATTGATTTTTCTCGGTAATTAGTTTAATATGTTAGCTACAATTTTTATGTTTACCACTTTTGGATTTGGCTTTAAAAAATTTAGGTTTTAGGTCTCATAAAAATGTGTGACAGAGAGGTCTGTCAGTCATTGAACCTTAACAATGACTTTGGGGAGTATTTTGACCTATCAAGACTTCATATTTTTAGCTCATTTTTGGTGAAAAAAATGATAAATATGTCCTTTACAGGTTTATGTTTTGACCTAAGCTCGATTTTCACTCTAAATTAGGATTGTTAGGTCTGCAATTCAGAGTGGTCAAGATCTGACACTCTTTGGAAAAAATGAGATATATGAAGTTCTACCAAATGAAATTACTTCAAACTAATTTTTTATGAAATAGAACTCAAACATCTAGGCCTGGACACAAAAATCACTTTAAGATCATGTTTCTACAATTAGTTATGATGTTTTAAAGTTGGTGATAGAAAGTAAGTAAATTCAGAAAATCAGGCTACTTAGTGTTTTGGTTGCTTAGCATATGTTGTGTACATTTTTGACATATTTTCTTTGCATGCATGTTATAAACTCACATAAACCAAAACTCCAGAATACACACAAGCCATAAAACTTAAAAACATACACATGCAAGCTCATACAAAACACAATCTTGCCCTAGCGGTCCACTATTTGCATATACAACGCCTTTTTTGAGTTATTCTTCATTTCTTTTTCTTAGGGTTTGTTATAGAGATGGATTGAGGGGTATCTTGAGAGAGAATATCAGAAGGTTTAAGCGAGTTTCTTACCTCTTTTGATGCTCAAAAAGATTGAAGAAGAAATGAACTTGGCTTTAATGATTCCTCCTTGGTTCCTCTTTCTTCCTTCTTTCCTTCTCTCTTCTCTTCCTCTCTTAGAACACTTATAATGTTTTCTGGTTGCTCTCTCTCTCTCTCTCTCTCTCTCTCTCTCTTAGATGAATGAGTCTCAAGAGAATGGGGGGCTAAGCCCTTGTTTTTATAGAAAAAATTGTAATGGAGTGTAATTATTTTTTAAATTTTAAATTTAAATTTTCTTAGACCCTCATTGGTTGCATGGGAGGTGGGAGGGGCTTGAGACTGACAAAATCAGTTTTTGGACAGATATATATTTAGCTTTACAGTGTTTGGGAGCCTAAAAAGTTGATTGGTAATTAATTTAGATTTTAATTTGTATTTTAGTACATTTTTGTGTATATAAATACAAACAATATTAATTTTATATACCTTTTTGATATCTAAACCTACTAAAACCTATTATATTAATGTATTTATAATTAATTTACTCTTCTCATTATTTATCATAATTTTGATAGTAATCAAATAAATAAGTGTAGATTTTTAAGTTAAATTAAGCTAGTTTGACTAGAATTGAATTTTTAACTTATTTATTGTGTAAAGAATTTAAATAATTATTTATGTCACGTCATGACCTAAATACCAGGATCACGCGAAAGCCCACCAAAACACCGTTTATGAAAATAAAATTTGAAGTTGGAACACCATCAACTAAAAAATATACAACATTTAGATAAAAGATTTCTCAAAGTTAAGTTCTCATAAATAGTAAACATGCATTCTTATATATAAATAAGTATATCGCCTCTAGGCATATAAAACTCGCATTCAGCAACGGCATCACATGTAAAGGTACAAGTCTCAAAACAGGAGAAACTACATTTAGTCTTCCATCATCATGGGCATCTAGGTCAACTCCTCACGTCCACCTAAAAAGGTTTTACAACAAAATCCTACACCGTGAACCGAAGCCCAATAGCAAAAAGACAGTAAGGTTGTAATGCAGGTCATGCAATCATATGGTGGAAGCCAACTCAACCACAAAGCCAAAAAGGTTTTTCTCTTAAAAACCACAAGTTTTCCACCTGAAAATCACCATTTTCATCATTGAAACTATGCATATCATCCTAACAGATATCATGCCACAATTAAGGGAAAGCAGTAAAACACAGTAGTCTCCACTCGGGTCACACATCCGAGGAGAAAACAAGACAAAATAAAATCCTATGTACCGACTCTGCCACACAGACAAAAAGAACAACTATAGACTCCTGTCCATTACCCTAATCACCACTTAAGGCCTGCTCGGTAATGACAAGTTCTATACGGAGTCACAACAACGTAAGCAATGTTATTCATGGAGGCAACCGACTTAGTTTACAGATTCACAACCCGAGGGCCCTGAGCACCCACCAACCACTTAGTTTACGGGTTCACAACCTGAGGACACTAAGCACACCCACCAACCTCGTTTACGGGGATTAACCTGAAGGCACGTAGGGAACTACTCTGTGCACGTTTTCGGACTTTGACCGTGAAGCAATGGAAGCCCAACTCAACACACCCACTGCCACGGTACATCTATGGATAACATTTAAAAACCCACAAGCAGTTATACAATACATGTATAAAAGAGATCCAATCCATAAACATGGAGATCTATAAGCATGTAAAAACATGATATTCACCAAAACGTTTTAAAAGCTGAGACTTAACCCGAAGGGCTAGCTCCAAACCTCCAAAAACACGTTTTTCAAAATATTTTCACCCCTCAGCCCAGGTCCAATCAACTGGACCCACCCTCCAGTCGACTGAAAAACACACTAGAAAAGCACAAAATGCCAAACACACGGTCTAGTCGACTGACCCCATGGGTTTAGTCGACAGAACCCACCAAACTACGATCCAGTCGACTAACCCCATGAATTCAGTCGACTGAACCTGCCTAGAAAATATTTTTAAGCTACGGATCAGCCCATTTTAAACCCAAACGAAGCCTCAAAACTTCTATCAAACATCCATGGACTCACACATGTCCAAGCCTATCACCAAAGGCCTCAAAAACAACATCCAAGACTGTTTTCATCCAACCGAAACAACGAAAAAAGATTTTTAAACCAAAAACCAAACTTTCCCAAAGCATGAAACACATTTTCATGAATATAAAATGGTAAAAATGCATAAGATTACATGTAGAACCCTCTAACAACTATAAAGTCTAGGATCCTACATCGGTGAGTTAAAAACTCGACACCTCGACCCACGTGCAAAATCGAGCTTCGCCATAATAAAATTCTGTCTTGATGGATGCGTAGAGCACGATGCCAATAACAAGGATCGGCTATTGGATCGCTAAAAACTAAGCCCCGGGCCCCCGAGAAGTTAGAGAGAAGGCAGAGAGAAAATGGAGAAAACTTAGAGAGTAAGTTTTGAAAATATCTTTTAGAACATATCTAACTCCAGATATTTTTAGGCCTCCAAAATATCTTTTTTTTTTAATTTAAAATTTGAATCGCAACTCCGAACAACCCCCGGGACTAACCCAGCATGGATAGATATACTCAAACACGTATCAAATTGCTTAAAAACATGTAGAAACAAAAATTCTAAACATGCGTCAAAAACACCGAATATGCATATAACATAAAAAGAGACGGTATAGGATCTCACAACTCTCCCCCCCTTTAAGGAATTTTACCCCCGAAATTCACTACAAGATCACGAGGTAAACAACTCTGGGTATCTAGCACGCACCCCAGACTCAAGCTCCCACGTTGCTTCTTCAACCCCGCGATGATGCCCTAAGACCTTGGCATAAGCAATCGTTCTCCCCTGTAACCCCTACTCCTTCGTATCCAGAATCTTCACCGGACGTTCCTCATAAGTGACGTCCTCATCAATCCACTACTCGGCCCAATCTAACACATGTGAAGGATCAGGCTCGTACCTCTGAAGCATAGAAATGTGAAACACGTTATGCACGGATGCTAATTGAGGTGGCAAAGCTAAGCGATAAGCGACCTCTCCAACCCTGTCAAGAATCTCAAAAGGCCCAATAAAACGTGGTAATAGCTTCCCACTACGACCAAACCTCATTAAACCTCTACGTGGCGAGACCTTCAGGAACACGTGGTCTCCCACTACAAACTCCAAAGGCCTTCTCCTCTTATCTGCATAACTCTTATGGCGGCTCTAAGCTGTCAAAAGGAGTTGGCGAATCACTGCGACCTTCTCTGTCGTCTCTCGTACCATGTCGAGTCCCAAGACTGTGGTCTCTCCCACATCTATCCAACACATGGGCGATCTACACGGTCTATCATATAAAACCTCATATGGTGCCATCCCAATACTAGGCTGATAGCTGTTGTTGTATGTAAACTCTGCCAAAGGTACCTGATCCTCCCAAGAACCCCTGAAATCAAGTACACATGCCCTCAACATATCCTCCAGAACCTATATAGTCCTCTCAGACTGGCCATCTGTCTGGGGGTGAAAAGCAGTACTGAACATCAAGTTCGTCCCCAAGGTCTCCTGAAGACTCTGGCAAAAGCGTGAGGTGAATCGCGGGTCTCGGTCAGAAACAATAGACACTGGCACTCCATGCAATTGGACTATCTCTCTGACATATAACCTACTCATTCTATCCACCAAATCCTTTATGCGGATGGGGAGAAAGTGTGCAGACTTCGTCAACCTATCAACCACAACCCATACGGCGTCGTATCCCCTAGGTGATCGAGGAAGTCCCAACACAAAATTCATCGTGACGTTCACCCACTTCCATTTTGATATCAGCAACGACTGTAACAATCCTGCTGGCTTCTGATGTTCTGCCTTCACCTTCTGACAAGTGAGGCACCGAGAAACAAACTGGACCACATCTATTTCCATTCCCGTCCAATAGAACTGACGACGTAGGTCATGATACATCTTCGTGCCTCCTGAATGCACAACAAGGTGAGAATGATGACACTCACGTAGTAGATCAGCTCGGCATGACTCTGGCACAAACAACCTCTCAACCGATCTCAAACTCTGATATGAACCCACAACCCATCCTGTTGTATCCTCTCCACTAGCAACACAATCTCGTATCATCTGAGCTTCCTGATCCGTCTGTTGGACCTCTAGTACACGCTATCAACACTAGTCGCGAAACTACTGAAAACAAGGTGGAACCTGTCACTGTCTCTCTAAGACACAGATCAAACTCTCCAACCTCTCCAAGTATGTCCCACTCACGTATAACCACAGAAGCTAACGACTCATAAGATCTCCTATTGAGTGCATCAGCCACAACATTGGCCTTCCCTGGATGGTATTGCAAGTTAAAATCATAATTCTTCAACAACTCCATCCATCGTCGTTGGCGCAAGTTTAGGTTCTTCTGCGAAAATAAGTATTTCAAACTCTTGTGCGCGAAGAAAATCTCGAAGTGCTCACCATAAAGATAGTGACACCATGTCTTCAAGGCAAAGACCACGGCAGCAAACTCCAGGTCGTGTGTTGGGTAGTTCTTCTCATGCGTCTTCAATTGCCGAGAATCATAAGCTACAACCTTACCCCCTGCATCAAAATATAGCCTAAACGTCATGTGATGCATCACAGTACACTGTATACCCCAAGCCTCGCTCTGAAATAATCAACTCCGAATGCTGACTCACAGGACTCACTCCAAACAAACACAACTCCTTTTCGCGTCTGACGCGTCATCGGCGTGGTTAGCCTCATGAACCGCCGATAATAGCCTGCTAAACCAAGAAAATTACGGATCTTAAAGATGTTCTTCGATCACTCCCAACCCGTCACAGCATCTGTCTTCGACGAATCCGCAGCTACCTCGTCTGTCGACACTACATGTCCCAAAAATCTCATCACAGACATTCAGAACTCGCACTTCTCAAACTTCACATACAAGCGGTGTTCTCTCAGAGTCTGTAGCACAATACGCAGGTGCTTCTCGTGTGCCTCCCTAGTGGGTGAGTAGATGAGAATATCAGCCAAAAACACCACCACAAAATTGTCCAGATAAGGATGGAAGATTCGATTCATCAAACCCATAAACATAGCAGGAGCATTTGTCAAACCGAATGGCATGACCAGAAACTCATAGTGACCATAGCGAGTCCGGAAGGCAGTCTTCGCTATGTCCACGTCTCTAATCCTCAACTGGTGGTACCCTGATCTCAAGTCAATCCTGGAAAAGCAGCTTGACCCCTTCAAGTGATCAAACAAATCGTCGATCCTCGGCATAGGATACTTGTTCTTCATTGTTACCTGATTCAGCTTCCAGTAGCCGATACACAAACGCAAAGATCCATCCTTCTTTTTAGCAAAAAGAGCAAGAGCTCCCCATGACGAAATACTCGGGCGTATAAACCCCCTATCCAGTAACTCTTGTAGCTGTACCTTGAGTTCACGCAACTCGGTGGGTGCAAAATGGTAAGACGGCATAGATATGGGAGCAGCTCCTGGAACAAGATCAATAGAGAACTCTACCTCACGGTTCAGTGGCAACTCAAACAGATCATCGGGAAAGACATCAGAATAGTCGCAAACCACCGGAGGTAACTCACCTCGAACCCCAGCCCCCTCATCAAACATGAGAGCTGAGAAGAGAAAACCCAGGTTATCCTAGTTTCGCACAGCACCGAGCATAAACACCAAACCCTCATCTCGGTCACCCATAAAGCAAAAATAATCTCTCGCCGGTGTACAAATCGTTACCCTCCGTCGATCGCAATCGATAAAGGCACGATAGGTGGTCAGCCAATCCATCCCTAAGATGACATCAAACTCGGTCATGTCTTGAATGATAAAGTCAAACTCTAAACAATGACCGGTGACCTCCAACACGCAGGATCTACAAACAAGACTCAACGTCACACTCCCACTAACTGGGATCTCTATACTCAAGGCACTACCCAATAAGTCTGGTTTTAACCCCAAAGTAGATACAAAACAGATGATATAAACGAATGTGATGCTCTCGTGTCGATAAGAACACTGGCCCATGATCTAAAGACTAGAAGGGTACCTCTGATCATGGCGGTGGTAGCAGCAACATCGGGCACGACCGGTGCTCTGGATGTACGGGGATCTGCAAGAACATAAGCTTTGGCTTGTCCACTGTGGCCCTGAACTATAAATTGTCTGCCTGACTGTACTGAGTGCCCCTTTTTGCGAATCTGGATGGCTGACGTCCCTAGGCGGATGGAGTGACAGGTGCTCCAGTTGTACTCTGCATACGCCCTCCTCTGGGGCAATCTCTATGGATGTACCCAGACTGGCAGCACTCAAAACATACCACTGGTCCCCTCCCCTGCGCCTACGACTACGACTGTGCCTGAATAGGCGCTGAACTTCAGCACTCTGCTGCATGATGCCCTGGTTGTTATCATCTAAAGAAAGCAAGTACTTTTTTATTCGACCTTCCCGTTGAAGCTACGGGAGGTGTGGATGCAGAAGACAGAAGACTGTGGAGGATACGACCCCACTGGATGAGAACTCATACTAGATGTCCGTCGATGCTTATCCCTGCGTCCCTGGAATTGTGCACGTCCCCCATCTTACGGACCCCTACTATCTCTGTCTCTACGTGTCTTGTTCAAAGTGTCTTCCACCTTCATGGCGGCCTCCACCAACTCTGTAAAGACCTATATCCTGAATGCTGCCACTCTGTCTCTAATAGTGGGTCTCAAACCCCTCTCGAACCTATTTGCACAGAACTCATCAGTATGTATAATCTCCTGAGCAAATCGAGATAGGCTAGTAAACTCAGCCTCATACTCAATCACTATTATGGTCCCCTGTGTCAAAACAAGGAAGTCCTCTCTATATCGATCCCTCAGAATCGCTGGAAAGTATTTCTCCAGAAATACCTTGGTCAATGCCTCCCAAGTGCCTCCGACTGTAGTCTTGGCAAACTTACACCACATGTGAGCACTTTCCCTCAGCTAGAAAGTAGCAAATGTAACCCTCAGATCATGTTCCTCAATCTGAAGCGTATCCAGAACCTTGGTAACCAGCTCCAGCTATTCTATGGCTACCGTGGGGTTGGGATCCCCAAAAAAGGTAGGAGGGTCCAGACGGCGACACTCACGCATTGCGACCATCGCCCTTGGCTCAGGTACGCTCTCTCTTCCCCTAGTGGCCTCATCCAGTTGTCGAATGGAGCCGACCATCTCACGTAACAGATCTCTCCCATCAGTAGGTCGTGGGGTGCATTAGCATCCCCAACATCTAAGACTGGAATGTCCCTTCGGCCAGAACCACGGCTACGGCCTCGACCTCGACCTCGTCCTCCTCGTGTGGACATAACTCTATACAAAAGCAATATAACAAGATAAGAATCCATACAGCATATGATTGATAACGTAAAAGACATAACTCACATAAGCATGCTAACACATAGCCACTTAGCTCATGTCATCACATCTCTTATACCGAGGAGAACCAACAAAAAAGACTCGTCACTCTAAATAACCTACTCAGATTCCTTGCTAGAAATCACGTCCGCGAAACGTGTCTCTAATATGGCTCCCTAGTTTATTAATCGAAATGCCTAAAGGCAAGAATAATCAATCCTAAGGTCCAACCTCCACACACATGTATACACCAAAAGCTATCATGCTGATGTTAGAAAAACGCTGTAACATATGCAATCAAGCACACATACATCCTCATAAGGTGATGTACCCTCTTTCCCATGGCTCTTAGGTATTCGAACCCAGAGCTCTGATACCAAGTTTTCACGCCCCAAATACTAGGGTCATACGAAAGCCCACCAAAAGACCATTTATGAAAATAAAATTTGAAGTTGGAACACCATCAACTCAAAAATATACAGCATTTGGATAAAAGATTTCCCAAAGTTCAGCTCTCATAAATAGTAAACATGCATTCTCATACATGAATAAGTATATTGCCTCTAAGCGTACAAAACTCGCCTTCTGAAACAGGCATCACATGTCAACGTACATGCCTCAAAATAGGAGAAACTATATCTAGTCTTCCGTCACCACGGGCATCTAGGTCAACTCCTCACGTCCACCTGAAAAGGTTTTATAGTAAAATCCCATACTGTGAGCCGAAGCCCAATAGGAAAAAGACAGTAAAGCTGTAATGCATGTCATGCAATCATATGGTGGGAGCCAACTCGACCACAAAGCCAAAAAGGTTTTTCTCTCAAAAACCATAAGTTTTCCACCTGAAAATCACCATTTCTATCCTTGAAACTATGCATATCATCATAACAGATATCCGGCCACAGTTAAGGGAAAGCAGTAAAACACAGTAGTCTCCACTTGGGTCACACATCTGAGGAGAAAATAAGATAAAATAAAATCCTATGTATCGACTCTGCCACACAGACAAAGGTAACAACTATAGACTCTTGTTCATTACCCTAGTCACCACTTAAGGCCTGCTCGGTAATGACAAATTCTACACGAAGTCACGACAACGTAAGCAACGCCATTCTTGGAGGCAACCGACTTAGTTTACAGGTTCACAACCGGATGGCTCTAACTACCCACTAACCACTTAGTTTACGGGTTCACAACCCGAGGACACTAGGCACCCACCAACCTCGTTTATGGGAATTAACCCGAAAGCATGTAGGGACCTACTTTACGCACATTTTCAGACTTTCACTATGGAGCAATGGAAGCCCAACTCAACACACCCACTGCCACGGTACATCTATGGATAACATCTAAAAACCCATAAGAAGTTATACAATACATGTATAAAAGACATCCAATCCATCAACATGGAGATCTATATGCATGTAAAAATATGACGTTCACCAAAACATTTTAAAAGCTGAGACTCATCCCCAAAGAGTAACTCTAAACCTCCAAAAACACGTTTTTCAAAACATTTTCACCCCTCAGCTCAGGTCTAGTCGACTGGACCCATCCTATAGTCAATTGAAAAACACACTGGAAAAACACAAAATGCTAAACACACGTGTTATAAACAGGCAACCCAAGAGGGGGGGGGGGGAGAA